>CP050226.2:22701154-22876819 GCA_012066045.3 Morus alba | reverse complement strand
AATCACAGAAACCATGAATATTCTAAGACTAAAACAAATTTGGCTCGTCATTGTCAAGCTTCAAGAAGATGAGATTGAGTCTGTGTCACCATGTGTTATATTTTCAGCAAGTTCAACTTCTTCAGAGATTCTAAAACTGCTGGTTGCACCAAACACATTGGCAATCTGCGCAACTACAGTCTGACATGTGGCCGTTGATGGCGAAAGAGACTCTGGAAGACTTGGCATGCACCTAGGAATGAATTCCTTCTTGTTGAAGGTGGGAGCATATAATGCAAGAACTGCCCGGCAGAATAGAAACCTGCAGAGAAGAAAATACATGAATCTTTCTTATAAAATAATTGAGCAAATTTAGTAAAATGGGGCACATTGCAACAATTTTATAAGTTCGGGGGGTTGATTGTCAAAATTAAAAGTTTGGAGGGCAATTTGCTAAACCATGACAAATTCGGCGGGTAATTGTTCTAAACACCCAATAACAAATCTTCATCTAATATAAATAATTGCAAGAATGAAGCCAAGAATGCCAAGTTATGTGTGCACCTCAGAGTTGCAATGTAATTGTAAGGTTTACTCAGACCCAAAATTTGGATTAGAAAACAAGAAGTACCTTAAAACAAGTCGCCTTAGGAATGGATCGCCTAAAATCTGTGCCCAAACAGGATGAAGAGAGTCCGTTGCAACCAGATGCGACCCCCAGACGTTTAAGGAAGAAGAAAGCAGATTCTCAGCCTTAAAATATGTATCCTGCAGCGTTTTGTTTCCGTAAGTCATGTGAAAAACAACTAAATAATAATTTTTTGCAACCATTACAAGAGAAGGTGAGTATTACACACCATTTCAACATCTGAGCCTGAAATACCAAGCAAGAGGCAGAAAGCCTGCACTGGAGCTGTTATGAAAGCAGTGAATAGACTTCCATTTGAATGATGGGGTGAATCGCCGCTGGTACAGTAATACAAAGTGCTTGGAGAAAGAAGAATTGCCGCTGTTTCTCCCTTTTCTGCTCCATATATGGCCTAAACATATAACCAGGATAACCTTTTATATAGGTGAAAATAATATTTCACAACTCTAAAAAACTAAAATAAATAGAACACCATGAATGTTTGATATCTTGATATATGCAATTCAGAACTATTTTGTTCAATGTTTATTAGCATAAGTAATCAGAGGTCAAACGAGTTATTGCAACAAACATAATCTTGAGAACAAGGCAAAGGAAGAAATGATCAAAATGCTTACAGAAGATTAAGTTTACACCTTAGGGCTTTAAGGTCATTGGCATTAGCAAAGCCTGAACTGAAAGTCTATCTCAGCTACAGATTAATGGTTCAAGGGGTAAAATAACTTAGTCTGACTAACTGGAGTTCACCGTAACATACCCTGACAACATCTAAAATTGATTTTACCCACATTTTGGCTCAATTAACAGTATATCTCTTCATCTACATAACTAATGGTTCGTGGTTAAACTAACTTTGCCTAATTAACCGGGATGCATTCTGACATACTTGCAAACATCTAGATCATTTTGACCCATATTTGGCAAGTGTTTGCTTTTTATGGACCACAGAATCATGTCTTAAAACAATCATCATGCCATCAAATACAATTTGCACTCTTTCCACAACACGTCCCATATCAAAAATCCTAAATTTCACAATAGTCGAATATGTCTAAGAACATGGTGGATAATACTTGCCTCAAATGCTTCATTCTTGTCACCATCAACAACCAGGAAAAGTGGTCTTCTTGTGAATGGAACTATGTCACTGGGAAAAATACAATTTATTCCTGAAAAGCATTCTTTGATATTAGAAGAATTGAACTTTGAAATTAGAAGAATTGAACTTTGAAAAGACACGAGGGAAAGGCATAAAATGATTATATTTTAAATGATTCAGTCTCAGAAACAAAAACTTAAAAAGTAAATGCATAAGCTAATGACCAAACAATAATACATGTTGGTCAATTATAAAAGCCTTAGAATTTTATTTTTGGCATAATAATACATTTAACTTAGAGGATAAAAATAAATGATGTTTCTTTTTTTTTTTTTTTTTTTTCCAAAGACAACCAGCTCGAACCATATATACTAAAATATGGCATAAGCCCTTTCTCTTTGGTCAAAAAAGTGGGGAAAGGATTGATTCACTTATTTGTTCCTTATAATTTTGCACCAGTGGCGCAACAGAATGTTGAATGAGGCTGATAAGTAACAACTCCTTTGTTTACTACCTTCTTACTTTCAAATTTCAATAAACTCATTTACCTTCTTGTGTGAGTCTTGCTACCGTATTACAACGAGTACAACATGCTTGTCACTAAAACCAAGCAATACTCTGTTACGTGTTAACTCAAGAATACATCAAGTAACCAAATGTGACGAAACATTTCTCAGGAATTTAATCAGGTGGCAGATACAGTGCCAGCAACAAATGGAAAATATGGGAAATTGACAATGTGGTAACTTATGTCTAGCATAAATGGTCGAGGCCACAAATAAGAAGTTCAATTAATACCTCCATTTCCACGAGTACCAAACTGTAAACAACCAGCATCTAAAGATGACCTCTCTTCTTTAGATTGCGCAGAACTTATGTTTTGTCTTTTAGACACAAAAGGTAAAGAGGAGGTTGCTTCAGAGTACACTCCAGTGCCTGTAGTCTTAAGTATTATTCCCTTTCCGTGAAACCGCTTAAATGAACAGAAAACATCTATGATTCATAATCAATAAAAATAGCAAGCACCAGCAATTAGGTACAAACAATATAAACAAACCTGAAGCTGACAAATATATCAAGATAACTCCATCAGGGGGAAGCTCCTCGCATATTGTGGCCACAACCTACCAGAAGAATGCACAAACACATGCAGTTTAGAAATGATAAAAGAACACATGATAAAATAAAAGTCTAAATCATCCAGCAGAGAAATAATGATTCCGATTACACTGTTATCTGATACTTCTTAACTGTCTGCATTAGCTAAAATTGCCAACATATGAAGCCTTACAATGAAGGTTGTCAATAGGTTAGTAAATACCAAGTGACTGAATATAGAATATACTAGTTGAATATCTTCCAAAAATATATTTAGAACATAAATTTTACAGGGGAATATCTCTAGATAAAATGAAACTATTATGATACAGATACTGAACCAACTTATGTAATTAATGATCATGAGTTCAACAGAAAATTAAGTATTTAAGTCAGAACACATGGGAAAAATATGCCCAACTAAGAAAAATATTTTTACATTAATTTGCTACATATATTCATTTTAAGCATTTAGCTAAATTTAGAGTTGCACCCTCCACATAATCTCTGCTGACTAAGTCTTTTTTTGATGCCCAGATCCATGTTATGAGCTTAAAGAATAATAATATGATTGCATATGTTATAACAAAACAGTTCAAAATACAAGCTGCTCCATCATTGATAATACTCACAGCTAGAAAATGCGAAATAGAAGGACGGTATAAAACTGCTTTTCTAGGATTAGGTGGTAGTGTAGGATCAATGATATCTTGGGAGTAGTTTGTGCGGCTAGATGTAGAAGATCCATTCTGACTATTTTTCATAACACTTGGCTGGTAAAAGGAGCCACTGGGTTCCCACTCCAAACACTGGACCATCCTAAAGGTGTCAACAGTGAGCTCCGAAAATTTCACCTGTGGCAGAAGTACATTCACAACCATAATTAAGGTCACTATAGAGCAACAAGAAACAATTGAGTTGATTCGATTCGAAGCATTTGTAAAGCAGAAAACTCATAATTATAGTAACTTTAGAAGAAAACGAGAGCACATAGTTATCAAGGAAAAGTGGAAAACCTCGATACCTAACCTCATTGTGATGATAGCTGCTGAGCACTGCATCACGAAGCCTCAAATTTCTCTTCGCAGGAGATGTAAGCAAATCCGGATGAGGGTCCAGTACCGTACTATACCTGAGAGGCCTGATATTCATAAAATTAGTGTCAGCCTTCAGAAATCTATGCAATTCTTGAAGCACCAGCTTCCATTCTTTAAAGTCAGTTTCCTGTAAAAGTGAGATTGAGTTGTACAATGTCAAAAGTCAGATCTATTAGCATTCAAAAAGGAAGAAAGTGAAATTTTCTTTTATGCACCCAAATCATGAATTTCGTCTCATTTGTTCCCAGACTTCAACTCGTGACATCTGCAATCCCTGAACTTTAAAAAACAGCCTCAATCTGTAACTTCTTGCACAACTCATCACTTATAAATATCTTTTAAGTTTTGACTTTGCCCCTCAACATCAACTTGTGACCCTAGCAATCCCTAAACTTAGAAATTATCTAAGTTTCCACCTTCTCAGGCAACCCATCATTTTTTTTTTATTTACCAAATTCATCTATAGCTACACCACATTCCAAGGAAATTCATCCCTGAAGTTGTCATGTTACATTTGCGTCACATTCATGATTCAAAGAAACTCGGACAATTTCACAACAGATTGAACTAGTTTGGGAGCATAAATTAAATTAACCCAGAAAAGAGAAAGCCAATAGCAATGAAAAAGAAAGAGGGAGAGAAGAAACAAACCGGGAAAGTCCTCTTGCAATCGTCCAGCAAAACCCTAAGCTGATTGAGGAGCTGGTGGACCATTTGGTTGCGATTCAAGAGCAAGCAGACGGTGAGGAACCTGGAGATGAGGCGGAGCTGCTTGGTGGCGAGGGGCAAGTCGCCAGCGTCGACCTTGCTGTTGAAGTAGTCTCGGCTCAAAACGGCATCATAGAAGACGAAGGCCTCGTGGAGATAGCTGGCCTGGCTGGTCCTCATGTAATGGCCGAAGTAGAGCTGAGCAATCCGTGAGGCAATCTCACCAATCTCCGACCGCCTCAGCCCGGACTCCACCAGCTTCTGCCGGTTCTCCTGCTGCATCTTCCACACCTGCGTGTACACCCTGAACACCTTGTAGAAGTACGCATCGTATTCCTCCCTAAATTTGATCGAGTCAGATTGAAATTCGATCATAAATCTCAGAAAAACCCTAAAACCATGAACCTAAATTCAAATTGGATGGAATATAGAGAGAATTGAGTGAAATCCAAATAGGGGGAAATGAGAAAGAAATAAAAATTTTGATTGAACATATTTTTCCTCATTAATTAAATCATCAGGTTGAAATGTAATGATAAAATCTTCAAAAAACCCTAAATCCTAAATCATAGTCAAGGAAAAAGAGAGATAAGTAGGGTTTTAACCTATTGCATCGCAGTTCTTCCCATTCTTTTTCTCCGTTTGTTGCATTAACAGACTGAATTTGATCATAAACCCAAGAAAACCGTAATCGCAAATCCCAATTCGGAGAAATCGAGAGAGAATCAATATTCAAATCCTAAATTTTTCTCCATGATTGAACTATCAAGTTCGAAATTTGATGCTTACGATGATGAAACCAACCATAGAGAAACACAGCAAAAGAGAAGAGAAGACAAGAGAAGCGAACCTGTTGCGGTGGTAGTAGGGAAGGTGTCGGATCTTGGAGAACTTCTTGTCGGCTTTCTGGACCAATGACCAGAAAGCTTCGCTCACCGGAACTACCGCCGCCCCGCCGCCGCCGCTCTGGTTTTGCTGCTGCTGTTGCTGCTGCATCCTGATGATGTCGTCTCGTTCGATGTTCAATGTCGTTTCATCGCAGGCGAAGAAGAGCAGAAGCGCGGGGATTATCGTTCCTCATTTCTGCACCGCTTTGGAGGGAATTTCAGAAAATTGTGTTATGTTTTTTATAGTAGACTCGAGAGTGGAATTCACCCTTTAAATTTTAAATTTTTTTTACTTAATTTTTTTATGTTGTAATTTTTATTAAAAAAAAATAACATAATCACGTTATCTTTTTATTTATATTTTTGTTAAAAAAAAAAAACATACTTTTTCGTCTAATTTTAATAGACATTATAACAAAAACAATTAAGTGAAAATAATTTAAAATTTAAGAGATAAAATGAGAATTTTTAAAATTTAAGCGACAAAATATTAAAATTTAAAAACATTAGTGAGAATAATCATTTTCCTTTTATTATTATTTTTTCCGAGTCCTAAAACTAAGTAAGTTATTATTAGTATTGAACTGTAAAAATAAAGATAATTAAATTTTTAAACTTTTAATTTAGTAAATTAGTTATTTTTAATTAATTTTTAAATGTTTTATTCGTTCATACAATTATTAATGAAGCATTTTTAAAATTTGACATAAATAATTTACATTTATACTATCTAACAACTAAAAATTTTATATAAATAGTTACATAAAATGTTCTAATTTTCATTAAGAATAGTGTATAGAACGTTTTAAACATAATACAATTGTGTCCCTAAAATTTGAGGTTATCATAATTTAGACATGTGATTCACATTGTTAAATTAAAGATTCTTTGTCAAGTTTAATGTCTGTGATTTTGAGGTTTTTTCTATAAAAAAAAAAAAAAAAAAAAAGTCTATGGTTAAATTCTCAAAAATGAAAAACTGAACGTATATGGAGTAACTTGACAAACTTGACATGCTCAAAATTCAATATCTAACAGGGCAAATAATCTAAAATAATTTAAAATGAAAATAAAATAATAGGTCACGTGCAATGCACGTGACTATGTCCATTGAGAAGGAGGAGGAGGAGAAGAAAGGGAAAAAAAACCCTTTGCCTCTCTTCTTCTTGCACAGAGAGTGAAACCAGGGAGAGAGAGAGAGAGAGAGAGAGAGAGAGAGAGAGACAGAAGGAGAGAGCCATGACTGACGAAAGCTCCTTCGACGATGTCAAGGAAGAATCATCGGGAAAATCCGAAAGCTGTTTGGTAGAAAAGAAAAAGAAGCAGTTACTGGAAGAACTCGAAGCCATGATATCAACACCAATAACACCTGGAAATGAGCCGAGAAGAACTGATTGTGAAGAAGTCAATGAAACCTTACAGAAGAAAGTAAAGATGGAGTATTCGAGGGAGGAGATGGAGGCGTTGAGGTTTGCGAACATGGCGGAACAGAGGAGGATGTGGAAGAATGTTCTGCAATGGCCTCGCTCCTCTCGCCAAGAAGGAATACGACGGCTTGGCTGCGGCGGCGGCGGTGGCGGGAGGTTCTAAGCGTAATAAGAAGGACGGAAACAAACAGCGCTCTGGAAATGGTGGAAAGAAGCAAGTTTCCACTCCGCTTCTTGGTAAGTTTTGTACCATTTTTTGAGTAAATTTTGATGAACACTTCTTCTATGAACACTGATTGTGTTGCTATAAAGTTTCTGTTTATTTGAAAAAAAAAAGGGAATTTTGTTGTGATTGAAACAGATGTAAATGTTGTGTATTACTAGTGTAGTCATTCGTCATGGAAATTATTGGTTTTATCTTTGATTGTGAAGCATTTACCTGGTTGTACAGATGATGATATTTGACATTCTTTCTGAAATGAAAAATACTAAAGTGATAATTTTGAATAGTTTCAAGTGTAAAGTGATAATTTTGAATTGTTTTCGATAGCTTCAATAACTTCATGTTCTTGAGAGTCAAAGTCCTAACTATTCTTTCTGTTCTGTGGAAATGTTGACAATTTTCCTAAAATTGTTGTGATTACTTTCAGGGGAAGCATGTTCGGAAGTCATAGACAACGGGTTATCGGACTGGGTGAAAAGTGGGGCCGATGATGCCGGCCCTTTTGATGCCGCTTGCCGTGGTTATAACATAGGAGATGAAGACACGTATGAAGCTCTAGAAGAAGAGTACAGTGAGGAGGAGGATGATAGTGATGAGGAATATGCTAGCATTCAGAGACCTGCCTTTGTGGTTGAGGGAGAACCCAACTTTGAATCTGGCCCTCCAGAAGATGGACTTGAATATCTTAGGCGCGTGAGGTATCGATCATATATTCTCAGTCTGTCTTTGCTATCTCTGATTGAGGGTACAAGAGTACCCGAAGTTAAGGCTATTCTTCTTAATTGAAGAAGAGTAGAGAACGCAACAATCAAAATCCATAGAACTTTTTTTGTCATTGGAAAATAAGTTAATAACTCTCTACTGATAAATCATGAGAATTCTTGATCTTGGAACTTTCTATTGTGTATGTGTGGTTGTAGGTCAAACCTCTATATAATGTTCACAACCTTGCATATTGAGGTTTGAAACATTGGATAGCAAGGGCGGTGGTTATCTTTAGATTACTTTATCTTTTACCATTTTCGCAGATAATTTTGTTTTCAAGTGTTACAATGCCATGTCTCTACTATTGTGCATAAGTAGGTTGAATTCCATGAAGTATATAAATATATAAGATATGATTTTCGACTAATACAACTTATATATAACTTTGTATGCTCGACTGCAGAAGTGATTCTGTTGCAGAAACAGAAGCCAAGCTGACTTTTCTCTTTTTCTTCTGATAAGAAACAACTTTGTTGAGAGAATGAGAAAAAATACAAGAAAAAATACTAGAGAAACGAGCTGTTATCTTGCATTGACTATTGGAATAAAATAGGCTCCTAATCCCTAGTTAAAATGAAAAGAGAGAACCTTCAAACTCCTCTAAGCAGAATCATTTAAGTATCCGGTATCTGCCTTAGTCATCCTTATCCGAAAAAATGCTAGAAACTATGCAGTGTTTGCTTTCTAATGCTTATTGTTCCTACTGCTGTTAGGTCTGTCCTCCTATTTTAGGAATGATTTGTAAGTTAGAGTAACTGTGTACTAAAGCAGGTACTTCATTTTCTCAGGTGGGAGGCAGCTCAAATTCCAAAAGTCAGGGTAGCCAAGCTTCATAGAAGTAAATTAAAGAAAGAGCAGAGTGAATATATGCCCAAGATTCCTGAGATTGCCAAGTGCCCAGAACACTTATTGCCCGCAAAGCAGTGGGAGGATGCTTTTCTTGCTGAATTTTCACAGCTAAGGCTGGTATGATCTTGCCCATAACTTTGCTTTGCGAATAGTCAGGTTCTATTACATTTGTGGCATGATAACAAGAAATTCTTGTTGAAACCGAAACAACTATGTTGGCTTATGTACTTTCTTGATGTTGGTATGCCTTTGTTTTCTACGTTCCATTTTTTCACTAATGACTGTATTGGTTGAATTATTATTATTATTTTTGTCGGTGGCAGAATCAAAATTTTGGAAACTTATAATTTTTAAAATATCTTATATCAGTGGAAGCCAGGATTAAAGCTTGTTGTTGTTGTTGTTGTTGTTATATAAGTGGAAGTTCTATATTCTTTTTCGAACATCTAACATTACCTGTCTCATCTGTTTTCCCATGTTTTTGCCACCAATTGATATAGGCATATGACTAGTATACTAGGCAAAAAGGAAATGATACGGCGACTGAATTGTAGTTTTTCACTTGGTAAGATATGAATTTCAATAAATAGGGATAACATTCACCAGTCAGAAAATGGCAAGGAACTGCTTTTTAAAATTTTAGACAAATAGTACTATTCTTTTCCTTAGTTGCAAATTATATATTTGTAATGAAGCCACGAAACTGCATCTTTTGTATGAAATGATTGCCTGTATGGGGAATACTTGATAAAGCTTGACGAAAATCGAAAAAATTCTTCCAGTTCTGTCATCCAATAGTGCTGACCATTTCTTTTCAAGAATTAAAGTTGGTTGTTAAGGGTTTGGTTGTAGGTAAATTAAGGTGTCATGAAGTATGGGACTTGAAAGAGGAAATTGAATCTAACCAAACTCTTGATTTCAGGCTCTGTCTTCTCTTGAGATCTCCTGCATAAAAAATTCTGGCGACCCGCTATCAGAAGTTGTTCTTCCTGAGAAAAGCTATTCCCATCAGTCCTCTTGGAGCATAAATGTTGAGAGTATTCCTGAAGAAATCAAAACCAAAGTCCATCCTGACCAGTCTTACGATTGTTCTGGCTCTGAAAATGAAAATGACCAGTTATCTTGCTTATCCACCGATGAAGACAGTGGTATCTTACCTTCACCTGATAAATTGCTACCTAAATCATCTGTGACCGAAGATTACACCAACTATCCTCTCTTGTCCATGATACTAAAAATGGATTCAGTATCTCGAGTGTCGATGCTGAAGAAACGGATAAGCTCCTTCGTTGGTACAAACACCTTGTCGAGGAACGACTGCTTGTGGCTGTTTGCGCTTTGTGCAGTAGTCGACACCCCATTAGATGCGGACACTTGTGCTTCTCTTAGAAGTTTACTACGGAAGAGCGCTAGTCTGCTAGCTGGAAAATCTGAGCTTGACGATGAGGTTGTCATGCTGAATATTCTTGCCACAATTTCAGGCCGATACTTTGGGCAGTTAGAGAGTTGAATCCCAAATTCATGTATGTATTTCTCTTTTAAAAGGCATAGAAAACGGTTCTTCTTCTAAGAGATCATGCTATTTGTAGAGCTTCATGTCACTTTATCCACTTTCAGCATTTAACAGTTTGAATGGGGATCTACACGGTGCTTGAAGTAGAGTTTTGGAGGCAAAATAGATTAAAAAAGAAGAGCGAAAATTTTCTTCTGTTGTTTTGGCATGAGAAAAGGAATATAAAAATTAATATTCATTTTTCTTCTATCGTATTTGGTTAGAGAAAAGGAGAATAAGAAAATAAATATTTAACTTGCTATAAGACAAAATGACATAAAAGTAAAGTTACCATCTTTCAATGTTAATATATTACCAAGCTATAGTGTGGTTTTTAGATCTACTTCCCTAGCTAATGACAAATGCCTTGGAGGGTCAAATGGGAAAATTATTTTTATCAGAACAATGCAACAGGAGTAGAATTGAGCTTTCTAAACCTCTGCTTAAAACCCATCTAATTAGCATTGCATTCACGTTAAAATAGATTTATCTATGTATTTGTTAACGAGGAATTTGATTTTTTTTCTTAAAAAAAAAAAAAAGAAAGAAAGAAGAAGAAGAAAAATGTTGGTGAAAACGACATTAGGCTCCGTTCATTTCATTGATTCGAGTTTAGAATTTAAGTTTTGTTATAGTAAAAAGTTCTCAATTACTTTTTTGATATAGTAAAAAACTTTTACATAAAGTCACATCTCAACTCGAATTAAAAATTCAAATTAACGAACTAAACATACCCTAATTGTGTGAATGTGTTTATCTCATTTTCTTCAGTTTTTACCACTTAGCCATTCAAGGAGAACTATTAGTGGATCTAATTAAAGAGAGGTTGAAAACTGAAATTTCACCTGTTCGTGGGATGTTACATGCTACGTGATGAAGTTTCCTTACAGTTTAAGGAATAAACTCTTTTTTTAAAAAAAAAGAGTTAATCAAACTATTGCTCGAGCATGTGCACAAATTTAGTAGTACTAATATAAAAAGCTTAGGCTAACATGGAAGCGAATATTACAGTTGATGTGTTACGTGCTAAAGTTTAATAATAATAATAATAATGATAATAATAATAATAATAACAATTATTATTATAGTTATAACAATAATATAAAACACTGATAAGAAAGTACACTTTGTAGCACGACAAGAAGTCAAGAACAACGTTCACTTGAGCAGACCTTACTTAAAAAGAAAATTGATAATAGAAAAATCCCAATAAGCCAAAACAGCTGAATTCTAGGAGTATCTTCATACACGTATCATGTTTGTTCCAGAAATTAAATTACAATTAAAATTGTTGGTTCCAAAAAAAAAAAACCATTTTTATTATTTGTTACACCACGGTCGAGGTATCGACCATCCCACTGGAGATAAGCGCCGAAGGACTCCTTGCCGAGTACCGTTCGGTGACGCCGAGGGAGCCACGTGTCAGAAGGGCCCTTTGCACGTCGAGAGGTAGTATAGGCCAGTATGCGTCGAGGAAGTGTCCGTGTGCCTCTGAGTCGGGCGCCGAGGCATCTCCAAAGTCAACTCGCTTGTCGGACCTGGGAAGGCCGACTGTTCACCTACCACCACCGTCCGGTCCGAGGTTCGGGGCATTCGGTAGAAGTGGTTGATCGACCGAGGTACCTCGACGAGCAAGGATATCCGAACGCCAAATCCCCCATTTTAAGGGAAAAAGCCGATTGCCTCGGGATACACTGGGGGCTCTCTCATTTGTACGCCTATAAATAGAGGCAACGCAACTCATTATATTTTTTAGAGACATTATCACCGGAATTTCTACAGAAGTTGTAATCTACCGCATATTAATGCAAACACAAGTGGATGTAGGCAAAAGATTTTCAGCCGAACCACTATAAACTCTTGTCTTCTTTACTGTTTTTGAACTCTTAATCTGCGATTATTTTGGTGAGATTAGCGCGAGTGTCCTTGGAGAGAAGTAATTATTTGTTGATCAAAATCTACCATCAACAATTGGCGCTAGAAGGAGGGCCTCAGAAACCCAGAACCAATCCAGCAGTAGACATGGCTCCAAGGAAGACCCGCAGCATGACGGCTACTCAGAAAGGCCAAGAAGGACAGGCCTCGACCCAAAGGGGGGGAAACCAGACGGACCCGCCAAACGGTGGCCTGGAGCCTGTCAGGGCACGACCCAACAACAGGGCTCAGCCACAGGCCGATGGCAACCCCCCAGATCGCCTCGACCTGCTTCAACGGCAAGTGGAAACACTCACAGCGGTCGTAGAGAGGATGGCCACGACCTTCGCCGGGCAGCAGCAGAGGCCAGTTTCGATGCCACCCCTAGAGGACGCGCCGATGAACCCGGTGAACGCCGCCGTGGGGAACCAGACAGCTGGTAACCAACGTGGTGACGCCGAGGGGGTCGGTGACACAGGGGCCAATAACCCTCGCCCGGCCAGGTCGAACAGGTCCCTGGGAAGCAGACAGCGGGCCGCGAGGCGAAGAGCCCAAGAAAGGGCAGTGGCTGAGGCAGACAACAGTCGAGGGAGGCCTCCTCGACCGCAAGAGGTCCCAGCGAGAAAGGACGCTGCCCCGGTAGAGTCCTCGTCCGTTCACGGGGACGATTTAAGAGAACGGTTGAACGCTCGGCGCGAGCGGGGCGCGCAGCAGTCACGAGAGGAAGAGCTAGCTGCCGAGAACAAAGCCCTGGCCGAGAAAATGGCCAAACTGGAGAGACAGATAGGCAGTCGGCTGAACAACTTTGAACAAGTTGTAGGGAAAGTCGCAGAGGCGGTAAACGTCGACGCCAAGATGTATACCTCCCATGACCACCCCTTCACAGAAAATATTATTCGGGTTCCACTTCCCGACAAATACAAGCCTCCTCCCATCCCGCTGTACGATGGAAGGAGCGACCCCGACGACCACCTGGAGGTCTATACGGGGCACATGGTCCTTCACGGATATCCCGAAGAGGTCATGTGCCGCGCATTCAGGAACCACCTCTCGGACTCTGCTCGGAGATGGTTTAGGTCACTAAAGCCTAACTCCATAACAAGCTGGGATGATCTCAAGAACGCCTTCCTGACCCAGTTCATAGGTGTGAAGAAGTATATCCCCCCGAAGCAAAATCTCTCGAGAGTGTATCAGGGACCGAATGAGTCCCTGAAGGATTGGATAGCTCGGTTCGGAGAGCAGGTGGCCGCTACTGAAGGGATCTCTGATGAGGTGGCCCTGATGGGAGCCTTATCGAGTATGAAGAAGGATATCCCATACAGCACCGACCTTGACCGGAAGCCACCGCAGACCTACCAAGAGTTCCTGGCTAGGGCCCAGGGATTCATTAACGCGGAAGAGGCCAAAAGCGGTCTTTAAAAGAAAAAGTGGTGGTCCCCACCAAAGAAGAGGCGGGCCAATCAAGCAACGAAAGCAGAACGGGAAGAAGCGCCCGAGGAAATCAGGGCAGTCGAGCCGAGGTATAACCCGGCCCCAAGAATAAAAGTGGCAACACCGACGCAAGGTGGTACCACCAAGCCGGCAAAGCCATTGTGGCATGACGCCCACACCCCACTAACAATGGGGATAGAGGATCGCCCACCATGAAATCGCCCACCTTTCAGCCGCGCCGCCCCCCCGCTGAAATCGCCCAAAGAAAAGGAACTGCAACGATATCGCCGGGTTCCACTCACAGAGCGGACACAATCGGTGAGTGTTTTTCGACCAAAGATGAGATCGAGAGGTTGATCCGCTGATGGGAGGCTCAGTGAGTACAGAGCCGACCAATGAGCCCACCATGATAGAAGAAACCGCGATCGCCGAGGAGAGCCAAGACCAGACCATCCCCGTAACCCGTCCGGCGTGATCGACTATCTTCGCGGTCCATACTCGGCGGTACCTCTCGACGCGGCATGTAGGACTACGCGAGAGAGGCCAAAGAAAGGTTCAACCGAGGGTTTTGGATCTGCTTCCTGGCAGGGGAATCAAAGGCCGCAAGGTTCAAGACACCGAGATAACATTTTCGGAAGCGCACGCCAACGGGTCCACTTTCCACTGAGCGACGCCTCGTAGGGGAGGGGCCATGATTGGCAACCACACAGCTCGCCGCATCCTCGCCGACAATGGCAGCTGGTGGACATTTTTGTACGCCCGATTGCCTCGACAAATGGGAATTTCGGGACGAGGCTGCAGACAGCCCCACCCATGTGATGGCTTCGGGAGATTGTGTAATCCCCGAGGGAATGATAGAACCGCCAATGACGCATTGAGACCGACCACACACCTCAACCGTAATGTCACGGTTCTTGGTAGTGAAGGGAGGCGACCAATGTCTTTGTCATTGGTCGACCGGCGTTGAGGGCACTAAGGGCGTACGTCGATCTATCACCGCCTTATTAAGTTCCCTACTCCTAGTGGGGTTGGAAAGGTTCATGGAAACCAAGACGAGTCAAGGATTACCTATTCCGAGACAACCGTCACTATGCCGGAGCCGACCCAAACGAGACGGAAATGAGGATGGTCTCGACGGGCATTGAAGAGACCGACTTGGACCCACGACTCACGGGAGAAGAAACAGGGACCGGGCCGGTCGAGGAGCTGATCGAGATTCCTGTCGGTACGATAGAACCGGCGAGGAGATTGAAGATTGGCTCGGAGCTTGGGGAGAAGGCCCAAGAGGAGCTGGTCACGTTTCTCAAAGACAACCTCGACGTCTTTGCCTGGACGCACGAGGACATGGAGGGGATCAGCCCTGATATGATGAGCCACAGGCTCAATATAGATGAAAAACACCCCCCAAAGAGGCAAAAACGTCGACCGATGAATGCCGAGAGGTACGCTGCTCTACGGGAAGAGGTCGACAAACTAATCAAGAATAACTTCATCCGGGAAGTTCTATACCCCGAGTGGGTGTCAAACCCCGTCTTGGTGCGGAAGCCCAATGGGAAATGGCGGACATGCGTTGACTTCAGCGACCTTAATAAGGCATGTCCAAAGGACGCTTTCCACTCCCCAAGGATAGACCAACTGGTCGACGCCACCACGGCATGAGTCGCTTAGCTTTATGGATGCCTACTCTGGCTACAACCGGATACCGATGTTCCATCGCGACGAAGAGCACACGTCGTTCATCACCGGCGAGGGGCCTGCATGTTATAAGGTCATGCCCGCCCGGCCTTAAGAACGCGGGAGCAACATATCAACGTCTGGTTAACAAGATGTTCGCGGACAGATAGGTAGGACCATGGAAGTGTACGTGGATGATATCTTTGGTTAAGAGCAGGGGTCTAGCGATCATGTGGCGGACCTCAAGGCGATGTTCGACGTACTCGGAGGTACAGAATGGTGAACCCCTAAAATGTGCATTTGGGGTTAAGTCGGAAAATTCCTGGGCTTCATGGTGAGTAGTCGAGGATCGAAGCCAGCCCTGAAAGAAAGGTTCGGGCACTCCTCGACATGAAATCACCACGGGAAGCCTAAGGACGTCAAGCTAACGGGCTGCGTGGCCCGCTCAACAGATTCATATCAAAGTCTACGGACAAGTGCATCCCATTCTTGACACCCACGAGCAAGCCGTTCAATGGACAGAGGGGTGTGAACACGCGTTCCAACAGTTGAAAGAACACCTCGGAAAGCCACCACTCTGTCAAGCCTATGGGAGAGGTCTTTGAGCTTATGCTTGGCGGTCTCTGAACACGCCGTCAGCTCGGTGTTAGTCATGAAGAGGATAAAAGGTGCAGATGCCCGTGTACTACGAGCAAGCGTCTCCTCGGCGCCGAGACTAGATATCCGCAAATGGAAAAGCTCGCCCTGGCGTTAGTAATAACGTCGAAACTGCGCCACTATTTCCAGGCTCATAGTGTTCGGGTCTTGACAAATCACCCCTTAGGCGGGTATTGCAAAAGCCCCGATGCTTCTGGGAGACTCCTCAAATGGTCGATGAGCTCAGCCAGTTCGAAGTTGACTATAAGCCGCGGATGGCCATCAAGGGCCGAGCCTTGGCGATTTTGTTGCGGGAATTCACCGGACTGCCCGACTTAGCGGAGATAGTAGAGGCAACACCTCGATGGAGCTCTCGTCGATGGGGCGCGAACGACAACGGCAGCGGGGCGGCCTAGTGCTGCACACCCGGAGAATGCAAGATAACCTCCTGCCATTGGTTCGAGTTCCCGGCGTCCAACAATGAAGCGGAGTACGAAGCCTTGCTCGCAGGCCTCAGACTGGCGGAGCATTTAAAGGCAGAAGCCATAGACATCTACAGCGACTCGCAGTTGGTCGTGAACCAGGTAAAAGGCCAGTACCAAACAAGGGACGAGAAGATGGCCGCCTATCTCAAAAAGGCAAAAGAAGCCTTGGGAAGGCTCTCGGCGTATGATATACAACAGGTGCCGAGGGCAGAGAATAGTAACGCCGATGCACTCGCCAAGCTGGCCACCTCGAAGGACGCAGAGCTACTCAAGTTAGTACCTGTGGAGGTGTTGAAAGTCCCTTCCACAAAGGAGAATCCGTAAGTCCTTGTTTTAAACACCAAAGCCGAGCCCGAAGGACCCGATCATAAAGTACTTGCTTGATGGCGAACTCCCAGATGATGACCGAGGCAAAAGAGTTCGAGGTACCAAGCGGCGAGGTATACAATGCACGACGGGATTCTCTACCGGCGCGGTTTCTCGACGCCATTACTTCGATGCCTTGATGACGAGGAGGCGAAGCGGGTACTCTCGGAGGTACACGATGGTGTATGTGGCAATCACGCGGGTGGACAGTCCTTGGCTTATAAAATCTTGAGGCAGGGATACTATTGGCCCAACCTTAAGAAGGACGCCTCCGACTACGCAAAAAAATGTGAGAGTTGCCAAAGGTATGCTCCTATCCTCGACAAAGACACCGGGGATCGACATCCATAGTCTCGCCATGGCCATTTGCTAAATGGGGGATCGACCTCATTGGGCCATTACACAAGACCCCTGGGGGATACAAGTTCGCGATTGTGGCGGTCGACTACTTTACGAAGTGGGTCGAGGCAGAGCCATTAACGACGATATCAGAGGAGAAGTGCACTAATTTCATATGGAACAACATAGTCTGCCGGTTCGGTGTCCCGCATTCTCTCGTGTCGGATAATGGGAAACAGTTTAATAATGACAACACCAACCAGTTTTGTGAGTTGCTAGGCATCCATAAAAACTTCTCCTCTGTTGTATATCCTCAGTCTAATGGACAGGTCGAAGCGGTCAACAAAATTATCAAGGTTACGCTGAAGCGTCGACTCGACAGCTACAAGGGAAAATGGGCTGACGAACTGCCTAAGGTCCTATGGGCCTACCGGACGACCAGTAGGACAACCACAGGCGAGACACCGTTCTCAATGGCCTACGGAATGGAAGCGGTCCTTCCGGTTGAAGTATCAATTCCCACTAGCAGAGTGACCAGGTACGAGGAACAGGTAGTAGCGTCGGCGAGATGGGCCTAGAGCTCGACCTCCTTGAGGAAAGCGCACAGATGCCCAACTAAGGCTCGCCTCCTATCGGGCTAGGGACGGCCAGGTATTACAACAAGAGGGTCAAGCGCAAGCAATTCAAGGTGGGAGACCTCGTCTTGCGAGTGGTAACTCCCAACACCAAACCTAAAAACTCAGGCGCATTGGGCCCGACTTGGGAAGGGCCCTATCGGATAAAGGAAGTCGTGGCAAACGGCTCCTATCGACTTACCGAGGTTACCGGTCGAGACATCAAGCACACTTGGAATGCCGACCAATTGAAGCTCTACTATCCATAGTAAAGTATCGCTCGACTTTGATGTAACTTCAACACTTAGATAATTTTTTGTTCAGATTTTGTATACCCCTACAAGTCTAAGGGGTCGATATTTTGTATACGAGAATAAAAGTTCAAACTTTTTGGAAATTTTATGGAGTGTCACACTCGACTATTATCCATCCATGTATCTCGACTATTGCGGATTCACTAACTCAAGGTCGAAGATATGTCTCGACTACCTTCGACGAGGGGGTAGTAAGGACAGGACTAAAGTTTACCGAAGCCTCTAAAGGCGGAAGAGCATGGTAAGCCTAGCTAAAGCATGTTCAACAAGCAAATTTTTCTAAGGCATTCATCAAAGATGCATAAATCAAGATAGAACGGAAACAGGTAGAGAAATGCATATGTGTATAAAAATAAGTGCATAAATAAAAATTGGATGTCTCGACCTTATGGTCATTACAAAATTAAAGCAATGTCTCGGCCTTAAAAAAAAAAAAAAAAAAAAAAAAACAAACAGCAGAAGAAAATCTCATGGAGTGGCCTCCCCCCTCGACGTATGCTCCTCGTCCGCATCCGGTTCCACAGTTGCCGCATCCACGCCTTGCTCGGCGCCATCCGCTGCCGTCTGCTCCACGGGCTCACCCTCGACAGGCACCACTTCCTCGCTGTCTGATTCGTCGAGGAATGCCAAGTCGACGTCCGGCCGCTTCTTCCGGAAACGGTCGAGAATCTGCTCGCCAGCTGATTTCATGAGGGTGAGTTGAAGCTCCTCGAATTCGGCAGAGTCCTGATAGTCCTCGAGCCTCTGGGAAACCAGCTCCTCGAAGGCCGCCGAGGACTTGAATTTCTCGACGTCCTCAGCGACCGCGTCCTTGTACTCTTGGGACGCCTTGAAGGATGCAATTAGAGAGGCAATGGACCGATGGTATTCCTCAGATCTGAGGAACTCCTCGACCGCCTCCCTTTTCTTCTGCTGGAAATTGTCGGAGGCAAGGAATTCCTCGACGCCTTTCGAGCATCCCTCTTTGAAGCTGTCGCTCTTCTCCCTGACTATCGCCTCTTCCAAGGATTTTACCTTGGTCTTCTCTAGGTCGAGCGACGACTGGAGCTCATCCCGGAGGATCCCCAAGGAAAGTATCTCCTCTTGAGCAGCCCTCGACGGGGTCTCCTTCTCCAGGAGGTCAGCGACTTCCACGTAGTTCAGGAGCGTGGCCTCGAGAGCCTGCAGAGAAGGAGAAACATGTTAGCCAGGGGTGAACAAGTGCCGTGAACATCGCCGACCAACAAAATCGAACAAATAAAGAACGAAGGAATACGACTTACAGAAATCTGGCGGATGACAGCAACGCGACTGCGGTCGAGCAGGTTCATCTTCGTGAACTTCTCCCAGGAGTCTGGGTTGAAGTGCGAGTAGATGGCCTGAATTGGCAAGCTGAAGCGGTCGGGAAGGCGCAGAGCGCTGGTCAAGTTGCGATCAGCAACGTCTGTCACCAGGAACATAGGGTCATTTACCTTCGACCCCGGCATCTGAAGGGGACCCCCAGTCAGATGAGAGACCTCCTTCCCTTTGTCTCGACGCCGGGGCTGTCGAGTGGGCTCCTCGGCCACAGTGAGGTCGATCGGCTCCTCGACCCTTGGCCTCTTGGAGCCGGGAGTGATGACATAGGCCCCTCGCGACTGCGCCTCGGCGATCCCTGGCGAAGGGTCGACGCTGGTGTCGGGTTGGCTCGCCGACTTGGAGCTCGAGCTCCCGCTTCTCTTTCTCGGCCTAGGAGGGACGTTGAACTTCATGTCTGAAGGGACGGCTGTCAACCCATGAGGAGAGCATTAGAACAAAACATCTCTCGACGCTCACACAACAATGTCCTAAGACAACTTACGCTCGACTTACCACCAAGAAGGAACGCTGGTGGGGCAACCGGCTCGACTGGGGGTTGGAGGATGACCGACAGCCCGTAGAGAAGGCGGTTCTGGGCTGTGTTCAAAACGGCCGTGCTCCGTAAAGACTCGTCGAGAGAAAGAATATGCTCGACGCGTCCAAGCTTGGCTGTCGACAGCTTCGGCCGGTCCACAGCTTCACCTGCACAGCACGTAAAGCATGTTTGGTCGACGTTCGTCAAATTAATGGCAATAAGGGATAGCACAAGTGAACCTACAGTATTTGTTAAAAATACTCTGCGTCCCTATCGTACGCCCCAAGTCGAGCGGATGACGGTTAAAGTTGCCACCAATGAAGAAGAACTGCGGCTTCCACCCATGGCAACTCGTAGTCTTCTCGACGACGATGGGGGGGACTGGTGGTTTGGCCTTGGAGTTCGCCCCAAGGTAAAAGAAGCTTAACTGGGGAGACGCCCTGAGGGAGTAACAATATAAAAACTCCTCGACGCTTAGGTCGAGGCGTAAGTATTTCCTCCACAGGATGACCATGGAGTTTATTACGGCCCAGCAGCTCGGGGACAGCTGGGCGGGAGAGATCTTGTGAAGGTTGCAGAGGGCCTTCACAAAAGGATGGAGAGGCAACGTCTATCCCAAACTAAGTGACCGAGTGTAAACGGTCACGTGGCCGGGAGGGGGATCGTGCATGCAATAGCTCAGGCGGCGACAGGTAGAAATGATGCGGTCGATCTTGCCTCTCGAAGCCTTTGTCGCCGAGGCGTTATCTTGGAAGGTTGACATCCGTCGCCATTTCGTGATGTCCTCCGACGGTGCCTGGCGGTGAGCGCGAGGTCCCCACAGCACCGACCTCGGTTCTTCTTCGCCTCGGTAAAATCAAGATCGCCCGGTGCGGGGCAGGCGCCATCCCTCGGCGTAATCTTCCACGGCGGGGCCGAATCGCTGCTATCGATCAACGAGTCGCTCGACGTCGCGACCCCTCCTCCTGGGTCTTCTCTGACCCTGGGGTAAAACCTCGACCCCCAACCTTCCTCTGACAGTGCGAAAACAAGAAAGGAAGGTCGAGATGAGGACCTAATGGTCGAGAGGCCAACAAAAAAGATAGGGGCGTAAGAGGCCCTAACCACGAGCCGCAGAACCCTCAACGCCGAGCCCATGGGCCGGAGAAGGGTCTGCTCGCAACAGATGGGGAAAGCTTGCAGGCCCCCGGGACCCGAAACAAGCACGATAACCCCAACTGGTCGACGGCCCGCACGGGTTGATACCACGGTGGTCGCCCAAACAGCAACCCTGCAGAGAGGCACGCGAGTCATTTCTATTTCTAACCCTTTTTTTTGCGATGTAGGAACTCAAAGGAAAACCAGATTCACACCCGGGATAAAACAATGGAGTTCGAAAACGTATCGTTGTTTGCGAAAAAACTTGGGAAACCGAGAGAGGAAGCCTGAAACGAGGGATGTGAGCGGCGGTCGAAGTCGCAGCAAAGAAGCCTGGCAAAAATCCGGCAGAATAACGGCGTAAGAAAGAGAAGGTAAACCGGAGAAATGCGATATAAGGGGGTATTTATAGGCCTGGACTCAGCGGTTTAAAGGGCGACGAGTTGAAACGACGCCCAATCTCGACCGTTGAATTTGAATCGCCCTGATCCAACGGCATATCCGAATTAGCGCAATCCAACGGCTGGGATGAAAGCCAGAGCAATGAGTACGATCGGACGGTCTCGGTGCTTCCCTCGACCGCCACGTGTCACCCGGGTGTGGAGAGAGACCGTTGACATGACCGACGAGACTGCTCCACAACCCGAGGTCCCTATAGTAGTCATAGCACAGTAATGATGGCCTAGTACTCCTCAACGGCCGATACAGCTGGCGAAGGGAATCTTCCACGTGGGTGCCTCGACCACTAGCCCGGTGGCGCCAAGACGACACCCCTAGGCTGGGGTAATGTTACACCACGGTCGGTATCGACCATCCTAACTGGAGATAAGCGCCGAAGGACTCCTTGCCGAGTACCGTTCGGTGGCGCCGAAGGGAGCCACGTGTCGGGAAGGGCCCTTTGCACGTCGAGAGGTAGTATAGGCCGGTATCGAGGAAGTGTCCGTGTGCCTCTGAGTCGGGCGCCGAGGCATCTCCAAAGTCAACTCTCAGTCAGGACCTTGGGACGCACTGTTTCACCTACCACCACTGTCGGGTCGAGGTTGGGGCATTCGGTAGACAAGTGGTTGATCGACCGAGGTACCGACGAGCAAGGATATCCGATCGCCAAATCCCCATTTTAAGGGAAAAAGCCGATTGCCTCGGGATACACAGGGGCTCTCTCATTTGTACGCCTATAAATAGAGGCAACGCAACTCATTATATTTTTAGAGACATTATCACCGAATTTCTATGAAGTTGTAATCTACCGTGATATTAATGCAAACACAAGTGGATGTAGGCAAAAGATTTTCAGCCGAACCACTATAAACTCTTGTCTTCTTTACTGTTTTTGAACTCTTAATCTGCGATTATTTTGGTGAGATTAGCGCGAGTGTCCTTGGAGAGAAGTAATTATTTGTTGATCAAAATCTACCATCAACATTATTCTATATGTATGAATGTACTATATAGTACTCCTCGAGGTATATTTCTAATCGTCTACAATATACATATATATCCTACCATCATTTCATTATGCTTTAGCAACCAAAAAAAAAGGGCATATATGCAGCATGCATGCATTTTGTGCAATAAGTGGGTAGGCGTTTTTCAATTTCATGCAAGGCCATCATGCATTCGTGTTTTTTTTTTTTTGTTTTTTTCTTCTTCTATTTTGGATTTTTTTTTTTTTTTTTTCGCTTTCACCTAATCATTAATAGTAAACTGCATGCAGTTCACAAATCGTCATGTAAACGTAGAACTTTTTTTTTCCTGCCCTTTTTACTTTGCGGGTGTTTTGTTTCGTATACTCAAATTTAAACTGATCATAATTCTACTACAGTGTAAAATTTTTATAAAAATTTTAAAATTTAAAAGTCAGAATAAAAAATCATAAATTTAAATTTACCTTTTAAATGGGCCCTTTATGTTTTCAAAAAACAAGTGTATGATGCCTTTTTATTTGTCAGAGCATGCCAAACTATATGGGAAGTACTGAATGTGATCATGTGGAGTACAAATTTTATTAGTGATTATTTAATGTAGTTTTAAACAAACACTAATTTCACCCAATAAAAAATAAAGATTTATCAAGAAAATACATAGAACATTAATTAAGGGCATGTTTGCGAGAGCTTCCTAAAAGTTAATTTTAGGTTCTTAAGTCTAAATGTTACTTTTGGAAGTGTTTAGATGATTTGTTAAAAGTGCTTTAACTTTTTAAAAGAGCTTCTACTCAAAGTTAGAAATTATGGCTTTTAAAAAAACACTTCTGAATAGACTTTAGAACTCCTACCAGAGTTTAATTAAGGCATTATAAACTTAATTCCAACACTTTTATTGTTTATTAGAAAATTTTAAAATCATTTTGACCCATTAAACTCTTTGTTTCAAACACTTACTAAAAAGCCATAATATTACTTTTTTTTTCCTACTGGCTAAAAATAAAAATAAAAACTCTGCCAAATGAGCTTTAAGATTAGGGAAAAATCTTCTGCATATTTGTGCAAGAGGATTTTATATCGGTAAATAAATTAACAAGCACAAAAAGAGACAAAAGGAGCACTTTTCTTTCAATATCGAAATAACGACCCGAAAGTGCATATTTATGCATTCACGAAGTAATATACGAAGGGATAAAATCATTTTGGTATTCTCGTGTTATGACAAAATATGTTTTTGGTATTTTGTATTTTTGATAATATCAAAACGGTACCTTAATGTTTTAAAAATATATTTTTAGTATCCTGAAGCTGATTTTTAAAACGTAAATTGACATTAGTATCATTCTATTTAATTAATTAAAAACTAATAAATATAGAGAAAAGTATGATACTTTTTTACTTTCTTATTTTTTTAAATATTTTAATGTTTTAAAATATATTCTCAGATTTTTTTTAAAAGATAATGATTTCTATTTTATTAATAAGAACAATAGTTTGAACATTACATGTCTTAAAAATCAGTTTTAAGGTATTAGGAAGATGTTTTTAAAATTATTGAGGTACCGTTTTAATATTATCAAAAACACATAATACTAAAACCATAATTTACTATAACACATGATACCAAAATGATATCATCCTATTTTGATTGTAGCCAAGAAACAAAAATCTCTCAAAACACTACCGTTAAGTTTAGTGACAAAATCTACTATTACATTTTCCAAGAGTGTGTATATGAATATGTTTTTATTAGATTTAATGAGAATTTTTAGTGAGAACCCTTGAGATCATGCAAATATTTCATGTTGGTTAACATGGTTTCATAATGGCATCTATTTTGGTTTTTATTATGTGATTTGATGGAATTTTTTTTTTCTTTTGTCATTTTTATCCCCTGATTAGTAACTTTCTCGTCGTTTTTTTTTTTTTTTTTTTTTTAATTATTATGACCAATTGATTTTCACTTTGAATATTGTGGACTGAATGACAAATGCAAGACAAGGCATCCACTATATAATAGTCCTACTTTAATTTGGTCATGAGAAAAGTAAATAAATGCAACGTTCTCTAGTCCTTTTCCTTTGTCCTTATATTACCCACCACGTCTTATTTGTGTCACACAACAACAAAAGCAACGTTCGTTTTTACAGACATTTCTAATATATATATATATATATATATATATATACAGACATATATATAAATATATATAACCTTTAACATAGGTCCATATATAAATATATATAACCTTTAACATAATTTTGGACCACCCATGCATATGATATAGGCATGATCGATCCCCATCTCCATATTAAACCAAACTCCCATCTCTTTATAAATTTACAATAGTAACCCTTACTCATGAATTCTAGCATATCAAGTGTTAAGAAGATACTTCCCCTAAAAAAAAAGTGTTAAGAAGATATAAACAAAAAAGAAGTAATAAATTGTATTTTAAGGTACTACGGATTATCAACTACATTGTATTTTGCCCTTATATATCCATTTTTATGACACTTTTATTTTTATTTATTTGTTAGTAAAAAAACATATATAGTTTACGAGCTTATTATCTGAAATACCTATATAATTAGGGCTCGTTTAGTTCGTTAATTCGAGTTTTTAATTTAAGTTAAGATGTGACTTTATATGTGAAGTTTTTCTTGTAGTAAAAAAATTAGATATAACTATTTATGAGAATTTTTTATTATAATAAAACTCAAATTCTAAATTTAAATTAATGAAATGACGGGACTTTAAGTCTTCCCCAAACGAAAGCATTATAAGTGGATTGTATATGTATTTAGTTGGAAAAAAAAAAAAAAGAAGGAAACTAGTTTTAGTAGTATTCTTTTCATTAAAAAACAAATCAAGTATTTTCACCAAAAGAAGGCATGCCTTCCATGTTATCATGATATATATTATGCTCAGAACGGAAAAGGGTTTGAACTATCCACTTTCATTATTATTTCGAAGGCAATCCAAAAGAATAACAAACATCATAATAATAATAATAATAATAATAATAATAATAATAATAATAATAATAATAATAATAATAATAATAAAAAAAATAATAACAGGAAGGGCAATAATATCGTGAAATGGAACCAAAACAATCTCATTGAGTAAAATATGACTCCATGTGGGCAATGTGGCAGCAGCAGACACGCTGATAAGCTGAATACAGAAAGTCAGTAGTATCCACGCTAGTGGCTCTCCTCCCGCACAACATCCAAACAAAACCCACCCACCAAGATCCTCCCTCCACGTGGCCAGCTCGTCTCACGTGTCTTGCTGACGTGTCCCGCTCCTCTCTTCTCCCATTTTAAACTCCCCACGCTCCACTCCAAAGTTTTCAGACAAATAACGTTCAAAAGCTCACCATCACTACTGTATCACCTCTCTCTCTCTCATCTCTTTCTCTCTCTAGACGAACCCTAGCCATTAACCATCAGATCATCATCTTTTCTGATAATATTCAATCTCCAATGGCGGAAAGCTCAGAAAGTTCTTCTTCTTCTTCGCGGAAGCTCTTCGTGGAGGTCTTCAGCGCGAAGAATCTGATGCCGAAGGACGGCCAGGGGACGGCGAGCGCCTACGCGATCGTCGACTACGACGGCCAGAGACGCCGGACTAAGACGAAGTTCAGAGACCTCAATCCTCAGTGGGATGAGAAGCTCGAGTTTCTTGTCCACGACGTAGATTCCATGGCTTCCGAGATCCTCGAGATCAACCTCTACAACGACAAGAAGACCGGCAAACGGAGCACCTTCCTCGGCAAGGTTAAGATCTCCGGTTCTACCTTCGCCAGATCAGGATCGGAATTGCTTGTTTACTTTCCGCTGGAGAAGCGGAGCGTTTTCTCCCAGATCAAAGGCGAGATCGGACTCAAGATTTATTATGTGGATGAAGATCCGCCGGCGCTGGAGCAGAAGGCGGCGGCGGAGGAGAAGCCGCCGGAGGATGTGAAGAAGGAAGAGGAAAGTAAAGAGGAGGTCAAGAAAGAGGAAGATCAGGAGAAAAAGGAAGGTGAACAAGATGAGAAGAAGCCGTCGGCAGAACCAGAGCCACCTAAAGCAGACGAGCAGAAGCCTCCGGAGAAAACTGAAGCGGAAGCCGAGAAGCCTTCAACTGAGAATCCGAAAAAAGATGAAGATCAGAAGGAGAAGACGACTGCAAGCTCCGATCATGCGTTGGAGGAGAAGAAGACGACTGCAAACTCCGCTCATGCGTTGGAGCTCAGATCTATCGCAACAGATCGGAGAAGCGGCGGAGGCCACGGCGGAGGCAGCGCGTGCGATCTAGTTGAGCGAATGCCGTTCCTCTACGTGCGAGTCTTGAAGGCCAAGCGCGGCGGCAGCGCATCGTCTTCAGCGAACGCCTACGCGAAGCTTGTGATCGGAACGCACAGTATAAAAACCAAGAGCCAAGCGAATGACAAGGAATGGGACCAGGTGTTCGCGTTTGATAAAGAGGGATTAAATTCCAGTTCTTTGGAAGTCTCCGTTTGGACTGAGGAGGAGAAGAAGGAAAACGACAAGATTGAGATTGTTGAGAGCTGTTTGGGAACGGTGTCGTTTGATCTCCAGGAGGTGCCTAAGCGAGTCCCCGGATAGTCCCCTGGCTCCGCAGTGGTACACTCGAGTTACCGGAGCAGTCGCCTGAAATGACGTCATGCTCGCCGTCTGGTTCGGAACTCAGGCTGACGAAGCGTTTCAGGAGGCTTGGCAGTCGGATTCAGGCGGGTTGATACCGGAGACACGAGCCAAAGTTTACCTTTCTCCCAAACTATGGTATCTGAGACTAACGGTCATCCAAACCCAGGATTTGCAGCTTGGTCCGGTTCCCAAAGCTAAGGCTCGGAGTCAAAGTCAACCTGAAATCTATGTCAAGGCTCAGCATGGAGCGCAGCTATTCAAGACGAGCCGAGCGCCACTCGGCTCGGCTTGGAACGAGGATTTGATGTTCGTCGCAGCCGAGCCGTTCGAGCCATTTCTTGTTGTTACAGTAGAGGACGCAACGCACGTGCAGTCAGTGGGTCACGCGAAGCTGCACGTGCCAACGATTGAGAGGCGTACGGACGACAGAGCCGAGCCGAAGTCCAGGTGGTTCAATCTGATTGGCGACGAGAATCGTCCGTACGCGGGGAGAATACACGTACGGGTGTGCTTGGAGGGTGGGTATCACGTGCTTGACGAGGCGGCGCACGTGACCAGCGATGTTAGGGCCGCTGCCAAACAGCTGGCCAAAGCCCCGATCGGCTTGCTCGAAGTGGGCATTCGCGGCGCGACTAATCTGCTTCCAGTGAAGACCAAGGACGGTACACGTGGCACCACAGACGCTTACGTGGTGGCCAAGTATGGGCCTAAGTGGGTCCGGACAAGGACCATCATCGATAGATTTAATCCACGGTGGAATGAGCAGTACACGTGGGATGTGTATGATCCTTGTACTGTTCTCACTATTGGAGTTTTTGATAATGGAAGGTACAAGCGCGATGAATCAGGTAAGCCTGGGAAAGATCTTAGGATTGGGAAGATTAGGATAAGATTGTCCGCATTGGATACTAATCGGGTGTACATGAGTTCATATCCCCTTACGGTGTTGCTTACTGGTGGTCCCAAGAGAATGGGAGAAGTTGAGATTGCCGTTAGATTTTCGTGCTCTTCGTGGGTTAGTCTGATCCAGGCCTACAGCAGCCCAATGCTCCCAAGAATGCACTATGTTCGTCCGTTGGCACCGGCCCAACAAGACATCCTGCGACACACTGCGATGAGGATTGTCACGGCTCGATTGGCCCGTTCCGAGCCGCCTTTGGGACAGGAAATAGTCCAGTTCTTACTGGACTCGGACACGCACGTGTGGAGCATGAGGCGGAGCAAGGCCAGTTGGTTTAGGGTTGTTGGATGCCTCTCTCGGGCCGCCACATTGGCTCGTTGGCTTGACGGGATCCGCACATGGGCCCACCCGCCCACCACTGTCTTGATACACGTGCTCCTCGTGGCCGTGGTGCTTTGCCCCCATTTGGTGCTCCCCACGGTGTTCATGTACGCTTTCTTGATCCTCGCGTTTCGGTTTCGGTATCGACGCTTGATTCCAGCCAGCATGGACCCGAGACTCTCACACGTGGATGCAGTGGGCCCCGATGAGCTGGACGAGGAGTTTGATGGGTTCCCAACCACACGATCGCCCGACGTAGTTCGAGTTCGGTACGACCGTTTGCGGGCCTTGGCCGGGAGGGCCCAAACGCTATTAGGTGACGTGGCGGCCCAAGGAGAGAGGTTGGAGGCCCTCTTCAATTGGCGGGACCCAAGGGCAACGGGAATATTCGTCGTTTTCGCTTATTGGCTTCGCTGGTGTTCTATGCGGTGCCGTTTAAGGTGTTTGTGTTGGGCTCCGGTTTCTATTACTTACGACATCCAAGATTCCGTGACGACATGCCGTCTGTTCCAATGAACTTTTTCCGGCGACTACTGTCGCTTTCTGACCAGATTATGTAATTCTGGTCTCTACTCTATTTTGTCGCACACTGTCGGAGGAGTTTTGATTGCGAAGTTCATGTACTTTATTTATTTATTTTTTTGGAGCCACGTGATATAAATATTGTGTTCTCTTTTTAATTAATTATTGAAGAAGTTGAAATAAAGAAGGTGAAAGTGGGCAGAAAGTTGCTCTTGGTCGGCATAAAAGTGGAAAAAGTGACCGTTGCTAGTCTATGAACCGTTGAAAAGCTCTGATCCAATGAATGAGAATTCATTTAATACTAGGAGGTAGAGTGGTTGATATACATAGGTAGTTATATATGTTTAAATTTTGAGGAATGTGACCGTTAAAGAAGGAGCCTCAGCCCCTATTCCATTGGATTGGAACTATGAATTTTATTAGAATACCATTAGGATAAGTAATTATATTCCCATGAAATGTCAGTTTTCTGAGCATGTGGATGATTAATCAAAATGATCATGAACTACATAAATTTGACCTCAAAATCATATAAATTGTTAATATGTGCTCTCAAGGTCCAAAATCAAGTAAGTGATCATACTATTAATATAAGTTATTATCCAACCACTCAGAATCAGTAGCTATGATCCTTTGAGACCACCAATTTAATCCCATTAAAGATGTTTTTTGTTCGTTAACATATCGTTCAATTACGTTTTTGGTTTTGTTTTGTTTTTCAATTTAGTTTCCATTTTGTTCTTTCCACTTTAAGAATTTAGGGTTCGTTTAATTCACTGATTCAAGTTTATAATTTAAATTGAGATGTGATTTTATTTGAGAACTTTTTACCATAACAAAAAAATTAAATGTAACTGTTTCTGAGAATTTTGTACTCAAATTCTAAACTTAAATTGGTGAAATAAACGAGATTCTAATTTATGTCAACAAAATAGAGAGTGAGTTCAAGTGAAACTGCGTGAAAAGAATATTAAAATTAAGGAAAAGCTTTTAGATGTTGATAATGTACGTTTGGCAATCTACTAGCTAGTCTCAAAGAATCAATCTTGAACTCACATTTTGTAAGATATCTGTATACAACTAATTCGAACGACTTACATTTAAAAATGCAGCTAAAGAGATTATTGCACTCACATGCAGCTAATTAAAAAGAAAAAATGTGCAAAAATTAATTCTTACTATTAAGAATCATCCAAAGTTCCGCTATATAGGAATAATATTACATCTCCAACTCTATAAATTGGCCATTGCTTTTATCACAAATGAATGAAACTTTATTAGTTAAAATGATTAAAAAAGAATCATCTGCATTGCTGCTTCTTGAAATTCTTGGAGAATAGTAATCTTGATAGCAAAGTTTTTAACCTCCTAGACCCCGGTCCCGGCCTCAAAACGCCGTACTTGTCACCCTGCAAAGACGAGCATGAGCCACGCATTCTCCTTCTCCCCGAACACCACCCACCATAACTGAATTCACCTCGACGTCTCTTTAGAAGATCGCGGTCAATCTTGTTGAGAACTGGGTCGTTCTTCTTGAACTTCCTTGCAAACGGGCGGTTGCTGAGAACCATTTTCCGGAAATCCTTGAGCCCTAAGGACCTAGGGTGTTGTTTTGGAGGCGTGTCCCAAGTGATGTAGTGGAGATCATGATTGACTGTGGTGTTCTTGTAGTCTTGGTTGTTGCATACAACGGTTTGGAAGTAGCCCTCTGGGGATGACACAAAGTTTGTGTAGTAGAGAAGAAGAGTTCTTGGGAGATTGTCCCATCCCACTATGCAATACTCAGCAAAAGATCTTGACAAAATTGTCCAAGCTGAACCTGAAATTTATGTATTATATATGATTAAGCTACAAAATCAGTGAACGGATCCTCAAAAGAAAGAAAGAAAAAAATAATAATAAACAAACATGTTAACTTTACAGAAAAACTATTTATCATCATTAGTAATGCAATCTTTTTATGGTAGGATTCTTAGTGTATGTTATTCAACGGTAGATTTGATCAAAATCGTATCAAAATTAAAAATAAAAATAAAAATAAAAAGGTTTTACAAAACTAACAAATCTGATATAGATTTAACGGTCTAAAACAAATCTGCAGTGTTTTCTCATATACTGCCTTGTACTAATGCCTCATCTATGTGATGTCTAGCGTGGCAGTGATAACATTGATACTACATAAACACACACACACATATATATACACACACACACATATTGTTAATTTCCAAGCTATTGGGCTTAGGAAAGTCCTTACTGTCTACTATCAAGTTTTAACGTTTCTCCAATATTCATGGACAATAATTGGAGAGACCACCAGAGGAGCAGGAAAGGCACGTTCCATTCCATGTAATAATAATAATAAGTAGGCATGGACATATACGTATCCTGCCACGTGCAGTTACCAGTTTATGCAGTCCCTAATGTGCCAATGCCAGTAATTTGTCTCAACTTTAATCCTCTCTCCACTCGGTTTTTTGGGGAAAAAAAAGAAGAAGAAAAAAAAATTCACTTTTGTTATCATATATATCAAAGAATTCTCTTATTCTGTTCTTTTAAGCTTCTGTCGGCGAGGATTTTATTTTTCTGTAATATTGTGCATTTTTAGACACCAGATTACCTTTATCATATAAGAAAACTGCAGTAGTGGTAGAGAATACCCGATTAAGAGAATTCTCTCTCTTTTTAATTTACTAATAACTCATAAATCATTGATGTGCAAAGGTTAATCTCAGTACATGAGTCTAATCACAAAAGTGGAAAATCATGCAATTTTTTTGCAATAAACCAATACGAGTCATCTTTATCAACCCTTTCTTCTCTCTCTCTCTCTCTCTCTCTCTCTCTCTCTCTCTAAAGGAAGTTGGGTGATGGGTATAATTACATAATTAATGTCTCACTTAAGCAATATAGTTAGGTAGAATGAAAAGGACATATAATGTCATACTTTAGAGATCCATGTGACATATGGCATATCTATTAATAATCTATTAAAGAGTACCAATCACATACCTACCACCAAAATGACCACTATGTCCATTTATAATGAATAAAACAAATTTGGAAAGGAACATTTCATATACATTATAGCCGTTGTGAAACTTTGCACTCAACAAAACATGAAAATATTCTTATATATATATATATATATATATATATATATATATATATATATATATATATATATATAAAGGGTCCCTATAACTATTTTCATTTGTTTTTGTTGAAACCAAAATTCTTTTCCTACAAATAAATCCAACCAGAATAGAATCAAGAAAATATATTGGGACATTAACAGAAACAACAAGCACAAAACAAGGCAACTAATAGAAACAAAGTATAATGTTATAAAATATCCTATGAAAGCTCCTATAATAATCATAATAAAAGTCTCACAAAAGCAAACAAAACCAAATGAATACTTGAGATACTACTTGGAGTTGTACAATCATGACGATCTAATCTACAAAAAGTTAATTGTCAATTATACATGTGATTAAGACTAAAAGTGAAATGGATGACGTAACAGGACACGTTTGCAAAATTAGAAGACAAAAGTGATTATTTATTTATTTCCATTTAATTGAGAGATTCATCTTCCGATTTGAATCATGATTCGTAATTTATTATAATAATTTTTCTTATAAAAAATACACATAAATTAAAAATAATTTAAATCACATAATTTGAATCTCTGAACCAAACAGAATTTTTTAAAGAACATCATGGCCCGGTTTGATTTTCTTTATATCTTTTTGGATTTTATTTTTTTATTTACTTTTTTTTTTGCCACTCACCAACTTAACAATTGTACCTTGTACGTGATTTCATCTAGACGTGTCATGGTTTCCAGAAGTTCACATGTCACCCACTAATAACAAGATCCCGAAGACAAAACTCAACTCGTTTAGTTCATTAATTTAAATTAAAATATAATTTTATGTAAACTTTTTATTATAATAAAAAAATTAAATGTAATTATTTTTAAGAATTTTTTTACTATAATAAAATTTAAATTTTAAACTTAAATTAGTGAAATAAATAAGTCATAAGACATCATTCATTTTATAAATTTAAATTTTTAATTCGAATGAAATGTGACATTTTAAAAAAAAAAAAAATTAATTATAATAATAACAATTAAATATGATATTTTATAAAAAAAATTTAACTGTAAAAACATAAAATTAAAAAATCAAATTGATAAAATCTAACATTTAAATAACAGAATTAATAACAATAATAACAACAAACAAAGAAGCAATAACAATAATAGTAATTGATAGGAAAAAAAAGGGAGAAGAGAACCTGTGTAGAGCTTGAAAGCAGTTGGGAGAGCTCTCTGTTTAATAGCCCACCAGATCTCCGATTTATTGGGTCTGTAGAGTCCCGGGTCTATTATGATTGGTTTCCCTCTCTTATTCCTAACCAACACAATGTTGCACCAACCGATTCACCACATATAGTTATCATAATGTTAATACACATTGTGAGAAAAAAAAATTTTTTTCTCGTTCATTTTACCAATTTAAATTTTAAATTTTAAATTTTTATAGTAAAAAACTCTTAAAAAATATCACATCTAATTTTTTTTATTATAATTAAAAATTCTTAAAAAATATTACATCTCAATTTAAATTAAAAACTTAAATTCAAACGAGTTCATGATACAATATTTAACTTATATGACATATAGTATTCTTATTTCCTAAAGAAACGCAAAAACTAAAACAAAAAATAACATAGCAAAAAAAAAAAAAAAAAGACCCAATAATAATTACAATACACGTTATGAGATAAAAATAATTTCATGAAATCATATTTAACCCATATGATATATATTATTATTTTTTCCTACAGAAAACCCAAAAATGACCAAGACCAAAAATGTCCCAAAAAAATAATAATAAATAGCACTTACAGCTTCCAACCCAAGTGACTGGAGTGCTGTATGAAATTGAGGTCTCTAGGCAGCTCGGAAAACGCATGGATCAGATCTGAAACAAACACAAAATAAAATAAAAAAAAAAAGATCATATTTTTCCTTAAGTCAACACAAATTTCAAAGAAATTATAAGAAAAAACCCAGGAAATAAAAAAAAAATATATCTTTAATGGTTTCTCACTCACCATACCATCTTGGGAAACCAAAGGGTAATCAGAAGCACTGAGATTAATAAACCAGTCCCAGTTGTTGCGGAGCCTCAAGAGTATGGCCATGCCATGTAGAGTTGTGGACAACATTGTGGGCCCTCTGTAAGTCACCAAGTTGGATTTTCCCACTATCCAAACATTACCCACTTGCCCAAAAACCGCCTCTTTCCCAACAAACTCCTTCAACGCTCTGTGCTCTCTCTCCGGCGCTCCAGATTCCAAGTGGATTAGGTAGTAGTTTCCAGGATGGTACAGTGCGTACAGTAGTCTCTTTAGCTTTGGGACATCTCCTTTTGTTGCTGAGATCAGATACGCAAAAGTTACTGGATATGGATTAGAATTATTATTAGTGGTGATGTTGGATTTGTTGAAGAAGTAGTTGTTGATGAGAATTGGCCTCAAAGTGGTGATGGGTGTCGTTAATTTGGTTGGAAATATGCAGAGGAGAGAGAAGAAGATGGAGGATAGGAACATGGAGATCATCAATATTTTGATACTCATCATGAAAAAAAAAAAAAGGAAAAAATTTTGAGAGAGAGAAAGTGGGAAAATTTTGGAGAGAGAAAGTGGGAGGAGAATGTGTGGAAGAGGTGAATGTGATGGTTTGGAAAGAAAAAGGGGGGAGTTGGGTTCCTTGCTTTAAAGGGAGGGAAGTGATTTTGTTCAATAAATAGGTTAAATTTTGTGAGTGGTTTTTTTTTTTTAATTGATTTGTGGTGTGGGTAGAGTGTTGTCTTCACTTTATTTGTTTATTTATTTATATTTCTTTAGATTCCAACTGAAATGAAATGGACTTGTACTCTTCTAGAGATCTACAATTAGCTTAAATCTGCTAGTCTTTCATAGGATGATGATGATTTGCCCGCTTTAAGTTACATTTTTAATTACTCTGTATCTCTTGATAATTAATTGGGAAAAATTGACACCTGTCAATATTTACATGCTTGCTTACCAATTTACCTTGTAAATGTCTTGGTTTATTTAATTTGATGATTTAAATTTTTAATTTGAGTTAAAATGTAATTTTATGTGAAAATTTTTTACTGTAATAAGAAAGTTAGATGTGATAGATTCTAAAAGTTAATAAAACTCAAATTTTAAATTCGAATCGGTAAAATAAACGGACCATAATCTTCACATATATGTTATATTTTGAGAATTAAGACATTAAAAAATATCTCGCTTAAGAAAGCTTTCAGTTTTGATCACTGGATGCTTTTGCTAATATTGAGTAATGTTGAGTTAACTTATGCTGTTGACAGTAAACCATTTTTGGAGATTGCTTAAAAGAATGATTAACTATTAGTTTATGATACACATATTTTGGTGAAAAATACATAAGCTTTTAAAAAAAAAAAAAAAAAAAAAACAATTTTGTAATGTGCTATGTGAAGAAATTGGAAGGAAACTATAACTAGTTGAATATATATATATATATATATATATATATATAATGTTATGAAACAAATGTGAAAACTAACGCCTCGTTTATTTTATCGATTTGAGTTTTTAGTTTTAGATTTTTATAGTTAAAAACTCTCAGAAAATGTCACATCTAACTTTTTCTGCTACAGTTAAAAGCTCTCCGAAAATGTCACATTTTAACTCGAATCTGCGAAGTGAACGAGACTTAAAATATTGCGATAAACTAAAGAGAATAACAAAGACAACGTGAGAGAATATGAGAGTTAAGACAACTGTTTAATCTTTCATTCACTTGTATGAAGTAATTCAAACATGCTCATACCATCTCTATTTATAAGCTAAGAGCCATAAATAGAGATAAGGGCAACATGAGTTACATGTAGATTAAAAAAAGTATTATAGAGAGATAATAAACAATATTAAAGGAAGAATTATAAAAGAGATAATGAGATCTAAATGAGAGAAGTGGCACCCACACTAATTGCTTCACAACATAAAAAGGATTTTCTTGTCTTCGTTTAAGGATGAAATTAAGGAAGTACTTAAGAGGATGTATTATGGGGGGGAACAGAGGAGGTAGGTTGTAGCCCACCTGATTGGGCCACTGGCCCATATGTTATGATAAGAATGACTATCCGGCCTTATGAGAAAAATGCAACAGTTGGTCCTTCAAAATGGGAGATCAGAAAAAAGGTCTTAACAAAACCAAAATGTTACAAAATGAATTAAAAAGGAAATATATATATATATATATATATATGATATGAAATTCCTATGATCAAGATACAATAATGAACCAACCTTTTGTATTCAATCTCTGGTTTTGAATATAAGGAGATAAACAAACAAGCGAAAGATCTCCACCCTTCAACGCAAAAGAATATGCAGCAACAATGTTGAACCAATCTCTTGTGACGAACCTCTGGTAATGAAGAAAACAAAAACGAAAAAAAAAAAAAAAAAAGAAACACAAACTCTCCTATCCTCACGCAAAAGAATGCAGCCACTCTCTCTCATATCCAAAATGTTAAATGATTTGATGACAAAACAAAACAAAAGAAGAGGGAAATTCCTAGTTCTAATTTAAAAACCATATCAAGAATAAATCAATATATTGATAGCAAAATATATAATGACACCGGAATACAAAGTCAAACTTTAACGGAGCATTTGGCATGACATAATCACAAAAATGAGAATGGAAATCTTTTAAATTTTTATGTTTAGTATAATTATTAAATTTTTTTAAAATTTTAAAAAATAAAATTTATGAGTTTTACATTATTACATTTTAAAATAATCTTAAACTTATTTTATTTAGTTTTATTTAGAAATTATTTTTTTAGAGTGTAATTTAAATATAATTTTTAAGTTAAATTTAAATTATAACTTGAATTAAAATTAAAATTTAAATAAAATTAAGTAAAATTAAATAACGTAAATTTAAATAAAATTAAAATTAAAATTATTTTTTTTAATTTTTTAGACAAAAAAAAACGTACCCTTACTTATTAAAAAAAATAATATTTACGAAAAATAATTTACCCTACCATTTCTTTGACCCACCCATCTCGTCCATCTCTCTCCTCGTCCAGACCCAGCCTCTCTCTCGTCGCCGCCGCCGCCACCGCCTTCCGATCCACTACGCCGTTGCCGGACTTTCCTCTGCCGCCACCACCAGAGTATGATTCCTTTTTTTCTCCTTTTTCTGTGAAAAATTTTTGATCTGAACTTTCCGATTTGTGTTAATTTTTGATATGAACTTGAAAATCTCACTGCCGAAAGTAGTTCCTCAAAGGTTTGAAACAAATTCTCACCTTGACTTTATCATTATCTTGCTCCCAGCTGAACGACGAAACCGTAGTGTAGTTTACAGCAGGAGGGGAGGGCACCTTCACCGCAGCCGCAACCTGGGTCGGAGCTTGCATTGCAGGTGCAGTAACGTCTTTTGACAACTGTTTTCATCAGACTAATCAAACATTTTAGTCTACTTTACATAGAAGAGCCATTTCTGCTTTCTAGCTTGCATCAAGAGACAAATCCTCAAATCTATTCATTGCTAATTTCAATTTTTTTTTATTTAAAAAAATTGAGATTGAATAGCTACTTCAAAATCATCTCTTTCACCGGGATTTCCTTTTAAAAGTAAGTTCCCTCTTTATCTTCATTGTTTTTTTTTTTTTTTTTTTTAATTTTAATTTTGCATTGATTCCTTTTCTCTCTACCATTTCTTAGAATGCATCCATTATCACACAAATAAAAAAAAAAAGTGACAATTACCTCATAAAAGGCATAAATCTCACTGGGTTTGAACTAGAACTTTCCGATTTATGTTTGGTTCTGTAGAAGTAAAATGCTTCAAGTTAAATTCTTTTTTCAATCTTTGATTTTTTTTTTTTTTTTCCCCTTAAACACTTGCACTATTGAAATATGAGAAGTATGCTTATGGTTCAAAGCTAGCAACCTTATGTTTGGTTCTGTATGTTCTGTGGATTTGGTTCTGTAGAAGTATGCTTATTTCTTTTTTTCCCATCAATGAGCAGATATGGATCTTCTTCTATTGGAACAAAAAAAAAGGATTGTGGCTATTTTGGTTCAATATATGGAGATGTTAAATGAAATGATATTTTTGTTCATGCTTATGATATTTGTAATTATTAGTAAGAGACGTTTGCATAGAAATGGATGGGATGAGAGTTCTTATCGCCAACATCATATATGCCAACTAACAACTTCAGCACCACTAACATCACGAAGGAAAAAGAGAAAGAGATCTCAATGTGGAGATGTATTGGTTGATGCTTTAATTGAGACAATACAGAAGTTTTCTTATATGTATGCTATGGCTGGTGAGAATATTAGTAGGCTTGCTAATTGTTTTCAATACGAGTCTGATAGTGCTGCAAGGAAAATGCATGTGTTTGATGAAGTGAAGAAGGTAGAAGGACTAACAAATGCACAACGAGTACGAGTCGGAAAACTTCTTGTCCAAAATCATGACTACACCAACTATTTCTTCACGTTGGATGATGAATTTAAGTTAGATTTTCTTTTATCTCTTTTGGAATGAGTTAGGTTGAGGCTTTTGGTGCTATATTTACAAACTTGAGTACATTGTCTAATATTTAGATCTTTTGATGGCTTCTTTGGAACTTTTATATGTGGTCCTAGATTTACAACTTTTAATTTCAGGTTTAGAACCTTATTTGAGTATATGTTATCATATTTAGAACTTTTGTAATAACTTTTGAGTATAGAAGATTTTATGGACTTGTTCTCTATCATTTGATATGTTATCAATTATTTGATAATTTTATGGGCTACTTATTGTGTTGTATTTTATACTTTTTAAAATATTAGTGCTAAATGTAATTCATTTAAAAATAAGATATATATATTTTTTAATTCACAGCATTCTCATGCATAACCAAACATAGTAATGTAATATTCTTGAGAATTTGAGAAAGATTCATGTATGGAACTAAACACAGTAATGTATTATTCTTAAGAATTATATTACCCTCTATCACTTTCTTGAGAATATGATTCCTATGGACTCTTGCATACTAAACTCCCCTTAAATGTAATTTGCAAAAATAACTTAATATTATTAGGAAAAATATTCAAAAAAGAAAAAAAAAACCCCACCATATAGAGAACATGCCCAAAATAAATTAAGAGGGCAAATCTGGTATTATATTTATCTTATTAAGCACAAGTAGACACTTTTGTAATATTGTATAAAGTTTGAAGTTTAAAGTTTTTTTTTTTTTAGTTTTTTTCTTTTTCTATTTTTATTTGAGGGTACTTTAGGTATTTTATGTTTAAAATTGACTTGATTGTAAAAAAGTATAAATTGGAGTATTAAATCTAATTTAAAAGTATATATTTGATGATATAAAAAAGTGAGTATAAATTTTGAATAAACCTAAAACATAGGGTATAAAAATGTAAATATCCCCTTATATTTTACTCACTTTTTCAGCCGGAGGTATGCTTGAGAGGAAACTTTTTCTAGGCAACTAGAGAGAGTAGATGGAGAAGTGTTGAGTTATATCAATTTCAAACATGACGAATATTTAGAAATGATAAAAAATGTTGCATCAACTTTTTATGTTAACTTGTTGTGCAACTTCACCTGCAGCCAAAATGAAGCGAGTTAATACCTCAAAATCCAAGACAGTTCATATAGTATCAAAGCAAAAGACACCAAAGAAAAATCATATTTCTTTAAATGTTCTGCGGTGCTACCATGAAGATATATATATATATATATATATATATATATAAAGAAACAAAATGAAAAATAATGCCGACTTGATAAGTGAGCACTAGTTGCTGAAGATAATTTTGATGATGAAGATTAGCGTGTAATTCCAATGCATAATTGCGTAATTTGTAATACTACTTTTCTTTTGCTCTACGGGTCCATAATCCACTGTTTATTAACAAGTTGAATTCCACCTTTTTTTTTTTTTTTTGGAGTCTGAGTGTTTCTGCGTATATGCTAAATTGAGGCTTTATTGGTAAGAGGTTCCACTTGTTAATGAACTACTAGATGAAATGAAGAGAAGGAAAAAGGACAACTAATAATAGTCTTGGATTAATGTATGCATATATGTGAATTTTGAAAGCTTATATTAGTGTATATTTATAGTCGTAAATATTCTTGGGACAATTATTTGCAAAATATTATGGGTGGGTTTTGACTTTGTCAATTTGAAGATGGAAGGAGTTGTTTAAAAAGAGAGATGTGGCTTTCAAGCTGTGGAAGAAGTTTGTGAGCTAATTAGGAATATTAATATTATACCTAATGCAATAATATTTATTTGAGGGTACTTTAGCTATATTATACCTAATGCCATGTGATTGTCAGGTTACTTCTCTCTTTTCATGTGTGTGCAGATTGTGAAAAAAATAAAGTAGTTAAAATCCTAAGAACATCAATTTTTGCTCTTGCAATTTTTTTTTTTTTTTTTTTTTTTTTCCTTTTCTTTCTAAGGACTATGGAGATATCATGTTACATAGAAACATTAACACCAACAATATATATATATATATATATATATATATATATACCAAAAATGAGATGTGCTCTTTGGAAAGGAAGCTAAGGATTAGCAACAAATAATTATTTGAAACATTTGATTCTTGATTAAAATGCCCCATGCTTGTTGTGGGGTAATTTCTTTGATAGTTTTAGGGCTCCAATATATCTTCAATCTTTGTGTTCAGTAGTATATGTAAAGTTTTACTTATTTTCAACTAATTTTGAGATGCATGATTAGTTTATTTGGTTGATTTTTGCTCAGTCATTTGTTGCAACTTTCTTCATTTCGTTATTTTTTCAATTTTTGGTAATTGGTTCTTACAGAATGAGGGCCATACCCCAAATTCAACAAAGAATTTAACTTTGAACTTGGGGGCTTCATTAGAGGGAATGTGCGTGTGTGACATATCTTGCTAGTGTTTAATACGTTGCATAAAAGTATGTAGCTAATAAAAAGGTGCAAGGAAGCTACATATCATCCATACTATACAGAGGTATCCAGCTGCTATTGTATTACTGGCAGTAATCTGCCATGCTAATTCTTCCTTCTTACTGAAATACCAAAAAGATTTAATGTCACTACTTTGTCTCTACCATGCTAATTATCTCCTGAGGATCGTGAATGTTCTGACTTTTCATTACAATATCAACACTCTCTTTTAATTTCTTTGTTTTTCTTTGTGTTATTGTTAACATTCTGTTGATTAGGAAATTTTTCTACTTATTTTATAAATGTATAAATGTATATACATATAATAGTGATAGATATTCCTATTTTATGGATGTGTATATATATTCCAATTTAATGCAGTAGGAATCGTTCATTAAAATAGTTCATCTTTATGCACCTTATGCCTGTGTTTGAGGTGTACGTATCATTGTTTAGTTCTTGTTTGCTAAGTCTTCACATATAATGTCAATTATTTATTTATCTACTGAAATAGTTCATCTTTATGCACCTTATGCCTGTGTTAGGTACTTTTGTCATTATGCATTTAATCTTTCTCTGTATTTATTTCATGTGACAAAGTTTATTAATTTTCTTGTTAATAACAGTGGAATATGGGGAGCGACGAGAAAAAGAGATGTATACTTCTTCACCCAAACAAAGCTTAAGAACGCTAACAGAAGTCGTCCTAATCGCTCAACTTGTGCTGGATTTTGAAAGTCTACTACTTCCAAGATTTCCATAAAAGATAAATAAGAACGCAAGATCGGATACAAAAGGCTGTTAATTTATCATACCAAAACTACAGAAAAATGCCACCCCAAAAACAACTGGCTCATGTACAAGTACACTATTCCATCCGACTCCAAAATGGTTTTTCATTTTTCATTTATTTATTTATTTATTTATTACTATTATTATTATTATTATTTTTTTCACACAAATCGTATAACACTACTTTTGTCATTATGTGTAAAACAAATTGTTCTAATGGTATTGAATTTTTGTTTGGTTTTACAGATGGATGGATACGTTTTGTGTAAAATATAAAACAAAAACAGAAACTCAAATTAACGCATAATTGGAGGAGCCTCATCAAAACATGGAGCCATAAAAACCAGAGACCTATGCTGCTTATGAGGTTGCAAGTGATAGTCTTGCGAATCAAAATACGCAGCTAGATCGAAACTTAGACCCGCAATCTTCTAATGAATTATTCACCGTCGAGGAGCTTGCTAAAATGGGAATTGATGCGAGGCTAATGGAGTATTGCTGATTTTTTTTTTTATTTTTTATTTTTACTCTAATATATGTATATATAAACTCATTTCAGATTAAATAAAACAAAGGTCGGCAATACAGCTGCATCTTTCCATGACATCTTCTAGTGAAGAGTTCAACACCGGAATTGTAAAAACGACATAATTTCACATCTCACAACGCTAGCTAATCCCGCAAACTCTGGTTGGTTCAGCCGAATGCCGCAATGAGGAAAGCCTTGTAAATGCTCATGAACTTGGCCACAAATGCTGAAAATTAAAATTGATCAACACAACCATTAGAGTCGCAAAAGAAAAAGAACTATCTTAAGAATCTACACAAGTGCAGATCAACATAACATCAGAATATACAGAAATATAAGGGTACCTTCAAGATGGAATATGGCCTTTTGTCCGAGTCGCATTCTATGTTCCTGTGGAAAAGGAACAAACAATTTTAGAAAACTACACAGCAAAATAAAGACATGGGCAAACAGATCCTGTTCTTACTAAGCTAATTACAAACATTATCACCTTTTCTTCAAGGAGGCTTTTGTCTTAAGAATGCAACTAGTTTTCCAACATAGTTATCCATTCATTTATAGGATAAAATATCTACAAAATAAGCTTAATTTGCGGCCAAAATTGCAGTAACTGGTACTAAGTTTCCAATAACACCAAGAACAAACTGTTAAGAGGGAGAGAAAAAAAAAGGTTGGGAAACTTGAAAATGCAAAGCCTGAATAATTTACTTATCAAAAAAGGCCAAAGAAAAGGTAGCTGATATGGGAAAGGATGAACTTACATAATATGCTGCCCAATGGCAGACCTCATGCTTCAGTTCTGCATCCAACTTCTTCAGCAATTCAAAAAGTAGCCTCTGATGCAACCACATTAATATACTTCAAATCAAAGTGGAAAATATATAAAATCGGTAGCGAGCTATACGAAATGAAAATAGTACCTTTAAGATTATCTCTGGAGGTATACAATTTACAAGTAGCTCATAGAGCTTATGCCGAACCTGATAAAGCCTAAAACATACAGTGTGACACAGAAAAACTTTTGGTCAGAAAGTTTGTAGTAGAATGTCATAAGACAATAAAGCAAATCTTGAACCATGTAGGAAATAAAAGACAGTTGCCCATTGTTGAAAAAGAAAAAAAGAATCCAAAAATTCAAACGCTCGAATTCAAATGCCACCCTTGGAACATAATAATGATGTCCAACTTTTTTTGGCTGAGTTTAAAATAGCTTTCCTTGTCTGTATATGGTGAACTTCATGACTTACAAATAAAGTTACAGATCACACGACAAGGCAACAGGCAATAAAGTAACACGAAGCCAAAAAGTATCTCAGTATAGGTCATGTACTACTAAAACTAGAATTGGATTATACATGGACATTGTGTCCAATGAAAGCTACAGCACATAGGAATATTCACATCTAGCTTCCCAAATTAAGATAAAAACTAGGAACAAAAGTAACTAAAGAAAAATATTGTAATAACTAATATGCGTGAAAAAAAAAAAAAAAAACCAAACCAAACCAAACCTTTTTGGGCTCTGCTCCTTCATTATATCAGAAGCAATTTCAAAAATGTATTCCTCCCAATCCATTGGTGGTATTATTTGGTTACTTGTAAAAGGATACCTGAATCCGCAAGTTACAAAACAAGGAAAAAGAAAAGATCATAAGTATAGGAAATAGCAAGAAATGTACGATTTTAAACAACTAAATGAAGGGAAAGAGAGAAAATACTGTTGAACACGGCATGTCTCAAATGACAGTATAGCTCTCCTTAAACTCCGGCTCGATTTTTCAGCTATACGAGCAGCAAATCCAGAGGGAATTTGCAGCCCTTCTTTTTTCGCGATAAACTCTAAAACCTTAACAATCTGTCACATAGAATTTAAGATTGTTCATTACAGGGTCCAAATAAAATATGCCTCAGTTTTCTGTTTGTTGATGCATAAAAAGCAGCCTTCATTAGGAGGCAAAATTAAGAGTCTCTATGAATAACATATATTTAAGCCTGATGTTCATTTATGGGGCATAATCAACAGTCTCAATCAAACTAAGCAATTCGTTATGTCTTTAATGAGGCAAAATAATGGCTACCAAAAAAAAGGGGAAAAAAAAGGAAGAATCCCCTCACACCACACACACACACACACGCACACACGCAAACACAAACAAGAAGAAGACATTGCAACCACCCTGACGAAAAATAAAAGGAAACAAAAGAGTTTCTACGAAAAAAAAGGAAAAAAAAAAAAGTAAAGCAGTAGAAACCAATCTATATGGGACAAACTATGGGACGCAAGAAAATTCCAACCTGCTCTTCTGTTGGTGCATTAATTCTCACATTTAGACACCGAGATCTAATGGCTTCACTAACTTTTGAAGAACTGTTACAGCATAAGATTAGCCGGCAATATGCACTGTATTTCTCCATTGTTCTCCGAAGAGAATGTTGTGCTTCTCTTGAAAGTTTGTCAACCTCATTGAGCACCAAGACTGAAATTACAGGACAATATGGCATCACTTACAAAGACAAAGTAAAACTGAAGAAACACTGCAAATCAAAATATTAAACCACTTGTATGCATTACACACGCATGCACACACACACACAGATATGTATATAAAATATAAATAAGTTCAGTATTTGTGATGACTGATGATATGCATAAGTATAGCATCATGAGCGAAACATGCAGTTCCTACGACTAAAAGTTCCAGAACCCTGCTGCATACTGCTGAAATGGATACATTATAAGAAATAAGAAACCTCTATGTAGATCTAACAAATATAAACCTTTTTTTGTTAGAAAAGCACCTGAATGACAAAAAGTAAACTGCTAATACTACCTTTGAATCCTTTTTTCCCTTTTGTGTCAATTGGCCTATTCTTGGCCATCTCTTTGATTATCTCTTGAACAATATATCTGTCCTGAAATCCTGCATCACTGGGATTCAGTTCGACATGGTTGGTGCTTGACAATGTGGTCAGCTCTAGATCAATAGTTCTACTTCCAGCCTGAGAATAAAAAGCAAAGCATTTAGTCTGATAGCTTAGGCAGAAAAACTAACCCAGCACTTAATGGTAGCAAAAAAAATGTATCAACCTCTGTATTACTACATATATTTTAAATCAAATTGGGATACAACTACCTTTCGAAAATTCAAACTCCCGAAAAAATCCATATGAAAAGAAGCAGTTATAAGAGAAAATAATTACTATTCGGTCAAGAACCACCGCTTAGGAAAAAAAAGAAAGGGTGACCCCAGAATTCTTCTATGTAAATGGTAAAAGTTGATCTACTCTTTTTCTAGATATTCACTTTTTCAGCACAAGAAATTCTACTCGAGAGCAGATGTATCTTCATGATTAAAATTCTTAATTAAAATAAAATGTACGCAATGAAACAAAATCAGTATCAGGTATATCAATTTGCATTGCTAGAAGTTACATTAACCACACAACTATGGCAAGTACGTTGAAAACGAAAACTTACATCAACTTTCCATGTCTTATTCTCCACCTTCACCTGCAACCAAAATGAAGAGACTCCCTCAAAATCCAACACATAGTTCAAAGTACCAAAAACAGCAAAACAAACAGAACCAGTTCATAACTCTGCATTTGGTTAATAGACTCACTTAAGGTACACAGTATAATTTGGTTATACAAGGTCAAACGGATTTCTGATATTTTCTTCTTTTTTTAATGAATAAGATGAGAAAAAAAATTCTTGATTAAGCCCAAAATCAAAAGTGTAATACACACACACACACACACACACACACACACATATATATATATATATATATATATATATGCACATATGTTCACTAGCATTTTTCCCTGCAAAACAAGAGACAAGTACTCAGTTTACGTCAATGTACGGTCAAATATTTCCTAAATTTCTTTTATTTTTTAGATCGTTAAAGAAAAAAAAAATCTTTGATCAAGACACCAAAAAGATGCATTTTTCCCGTTTTCAAACATTTTCCCAGTAACCAAAGAGAAAAATACACTCGAAAGAAATGAGAAAGAAAAGGACCTTCTCGGCACTGGAACCGAAGATCTGGCGAAGGAGGGCCATGATTAGGGTTTTCTTGCCAGAGCCTGAGGGGCCATAGAAGAGCAAATGGGGGCAATCCTGCTCATTGACCTGCACAATTGACACAGAAAAAGGGCGAGAATCAGATCCCTAGAAGAATAATCGAGAAGAAACTGAAAAAATTGGAAGAAGAGAGAAGGAAATGGAGTACGAGTTTCTTGAGGTTTTGCGCGACGTCTTGATGAACGAGGACTTGGTCTAGGGTTTTGGGACGGTACTTGTCCACCCACAACATCTTCTTCTTCTTCTTCTTCTTCGATTGAGCTTCGCAGACTTCACTTCACAAGTTAGACAGAGAGAGAGAGAGAGAGAGAGAGAATGAGAGAGACTCTCTTCTGTACAAAACTGGCGGGAAATTTAGCTACAACCTGGCTCTGACCTAGAAAATGGTTGAACCCAATAGAAAACAAAATTGCATTGTGCCCTCCTTGAGTTTTGTATTTGGTAGAACCCACCTTAACTTCTTATGGTTTGGGATTTTGTGTCTAAATATATTTGTTTTTGTAATTTGGTCCTTAAATTTGTGTAATAGTTATAAAACTTTTTTTTTTTTTCAGAGGAAGCAAAGCATTTACTATTTATTACTTCTAGGATACTTTTTTTTATTAGTTCTTAAATGTTTATTTGGATAGCTTAGGTTTTTTCTTAAACTAAAAAGAATTTTAGAAATATTTGGTAAGAGTTTTGATAGATTAGATATATTTTTATTCGGATTACTGGATTTTTTTTTTTTTTACTCCTATATGTAACCATCTAAAACCATACTTTCGAATTATTTAGTAGCAAATTATTACATTTGATTCTAATAAATTTCACAATAGTTAAGTGGTATATAGATATATTATATATATATAGATATAGATATAGATATAGATATAGATATATGAGTAATGCTTGTTTTCAAACCATCAAATTCCTTTTAACTTTAAATAATAATATGATGTGCACTATCAATAAGTATTTTGTCGTGCAATCATCTCTAGTTAGCTCCGAATCCCATCAGTTTGGTCCACCTCTCAAAATCAAGTTTACATAAATTGTATTTCTTCTTTTTGTCTATTGGTAAAATGAAAAGAAAATCAGTTTAAAGCAGAAAGTGGCTTTTCTTTCTTTACCTCTCCTTTGAAAAATGCTTTTTTACTTGGCTTTTTTAAAAAAAAAAAAAAAAAACCAAAAAGCAAAAAGGAATTTAAAAGGAAAACGATCACGAGGAAAGACCCGCGCCCCTTTCTTCCACGGCAAAAGAAGATAACAAATTTTAACCAAATTAATAGACTTAAAAATGCATGTAAACAAGTTAATAATAGACTATAGTCATGAGAATATATATTTTTTATGTCATATCATGTCATAAACATAGGACTCGTTCATTTTGCGGATTTAAATTTTTAATTCGAGCTGAGATGTGACATTTTTTGAGAGTTTTTCACTGTAATAAAAAAAGTTAGATGTGACATTTTCTGAGAGTTTTTTACTCTAAAAACCTAAAATTGAAAATTCGAATCCGTGAAATGAACAAAGCCATATTAAATAAAAAGAAAATGCCAGAATTCTTTAATAAGATACCAAAAAAATGCCTTCTTCTTATTGTACTGCTATAACAACAATATCATTAGTATCTTATAAAAGAATTCTCCTGACAGTTACGAAAGAAATGTGAAAAGAAATATAGGACCAAGTCAATGAACCTTATTAATTTATCCATGTTGACTTCCTAAGACGACCTTAACAAGCATTTATTTAGAGCCATGTGGTTTGAGTATGAACAATAACAACTGGGAAATTTTCGTCCTCTTTTTTTTTTGCCCCCAGAGTCTTGGAGGCCAAGCAAGCGGAAAGAAATGCACAAGAATTGTGAAGAGAAACAAGAATACATATTTACATATATATATATATATATATACATATATGTATATATATTAATGAGATTCAATAAATTGAAGTGAAATGGTTATGATCACATGGCGAGTTTGATGGAACACTCAACATCTACTACTAGTATTACCAACAACAAAGTGCAAATCCAATCTCATCAACTTGTGCTTCCTTCTTCTACTTCAATTCCCATCCAGGTACTTTTGTTTTCTTGTCAACATATTCTTGGTTTTGTTCTCTCTCTCTCTCTCTCTCTCTCTCTCTCTCTCTCTCTAGAACATTTTCTTGCATCTTTATTTTCTTCCTCTATTTCTTGTCTCCATCTTCTTGAAGTTGCTGTAGCGTAATTTATTGTTCTTGCTCGTCTTTCTTGTCAAATCAGAACTTTGTTTTTAATTTTTTTTTCTCTCATACATATATATTTTCCCCAGTCAATGCACTCAAATAAGAAAAAAGAAAGTTGAATAAATTAAAACACTATGTGAAAGTGGTCACCATGTAAAAAAATTCAAGTTTTCTCTCCTTAAAAACAATTTTCTATACCAACCTGTGTTATTATTGTTATCCCATTTGACTTTCTCATTAAAATACCAAGATGTTTCACAATTGTCACAGGTACAACAACCAAGCATCCTAACCGAAACATCAACAACAACAACAATAACATGAGTCGATTCATGAGAAGACTCTTGGATTTTTTTTCCTCTTTCACCTAATCCTGATTATTGCCCTAGTAATCTTCCTAGCAGTGCAAGGCCTCCGCTCCGGTCACCTCCACAAGACCAAATGGTACCCGCCGCTTCTCACTTCCACAGCCTGTGCTGCCATTCTTTCTTCAGTATGGCAATGGCTCGCAGACATCAACACTTCCAAAGCATTCAAGGCAGCCTTTTGGGCTAGCCCCTTGTTGACATGTGCAATTGCTTTGCTCCTTCTTACCATTGGCTCTTCAGTAAGCCTGGGAGCAGGCATGGCTGCACTCCTCTGCTCGGTCGTTCTGTCACTCTATGGCTGCTGGGCAAGTCCCCGATTTGATTATGCGATTCGGGTTTTGAAAATTTCCTCTTCTGCTTCACCTCCGCCCAAAGCTACTTCCTTGGTCTTGCTATCAATGCTTGTGAGTTTTCTTTACTCTTGCTTATCGGTGATTGGTATTGGAGGAGCAAGGGCTTTGGGGACCAAGTTTGAGGTCTTGTTCATCTCAATAATCCTGCTAAGCCTGGCTTGGACTATGCAAGTTATGAGGAACACAATGATGGCTTCAATCACACGTGTGAAGTACATGTATTTGGTGTGTGGGATTGATGTCGACGCACATGTTGCGCTCCGCGACACGCTTTGGCACTTGATGGGAAGTGTGTGCATAGGCTCGCGTCACTGACCGGTTCTAGGACTCATCTGGGGTTCCTCTAGAGCCATGAAATTGGTTGCAGGCGAGGACCAAAAATCCATAAATCTACTACTTTTATCATCCTAAATTTTTTTGATATTTCTTGATATTTTCCCCAAAAGTATCGATGTTTTTATAAACACTGATATTCTTATCCTTGATTGCAGGGGACACGGATGAGTTTCTGTTTTCGTGCGCCAATTGCTATGCGGGGGTTGCTTCCACTCTGGTGATGTATGGGAATAGATGGGGCTTTGTTTATGTGGGAGTCTACAATAGGGGCTTTGTGCAGGCATCAATGGATGCGTGGAGCGTGTTCAGAAGGACCGAGTTGGAAATGCTGATCGATTCGGATCTAATGGGATCTTTCTGTTTCCTCTCTGGGGTGGCAGTGGGTGCAATCTGCAGCCTAGTGAGCGGATCATGGGCACTAGCGGTTCACAAGAGCTACGCAACAGAACTTTCACTTTATGCCTTCTTCATTGGTTACTTCATGGTAATTCGGAATTGGAAACTTAAAACTTCTCTTTCTTCTGCTGCTTGTAATTCTAATTTAGAGTTTGTTCTGTTGCAGAGTCGGATAGCCATGGCATGGCAACAAGCAAGCCTCACGGCTTACTACGTGGCTTATGCTGAGAATCCACAAAACTCGCGGGTTTGACTCCACCATTCCATCTCGCATTCAAGAGCTTCGGAGAGTTCAAGCTTGATAAGCACAAGCCAAGAACAACGTCCTAACTAGTACGCCATAAGTAGCTGCTTGAAGATTTTCTTTTAACCCAGTTTTCTTTTCCAATTCTTGTATGGACTTCGAACATATGAACTTGTAACAAAATAATAGATTTTGTTTTATATGTCCCTATTAAGTTCTTAAATGTAAAATGTATGTATTCAAAAAAAAAAAAAAAAAAAAAGGAAAAAATGTAAAGAAGATATAGAATCTACAAGTATATATTAAAAAAAAAAAAAAAGCTTTTGGCACCCGCACCCCTTAATTTCTTTTCGTTTTGAGACTTTCTTTACTTTTTTTTTTTCTTTAATACAATTTAGTCCCTGGATCAAAAAATATAAGGCAAGTAACAATTTCGAATGGGATAATTGTAATTTTTAGCATGCGTGCCTAAACTTCTCGATGTTTGGCACTCTCGTCCCTTGGCAAAGTACTTTATAGCAATTTAGTCTGTAACTTAGTTCAAGAATTCCCCAGCCCTCTTTAATAATTAGAGTTACTGTTACTTTTTAAAAATTTCTAGACTAAAATCGCCAAGAAAAGTAGATTTAGAGTGAAAGTGCCAAACCACGAAGAGTTTTAGGGGACGCATGATTGAGCTCTTTACTAATTTTTATATCATAAGGCAAATAGGGTATGCAGATTTATGCTTGTTAGATACAGATTACAGATCTTAAGAGGACATCAAAGGGTTTCAGGGAAAGATACTCTTGCACAAGAAAAATGGAATCAAATGCATTACAATATTACTTCCATTCCATGTAAATTTAACAAAGGCTACAAAGAGTATGAATTGTGAGATATTACAGTATACGACTTGAAAAAGAAGAATCAATCCAACAAAAAGAGACATGAACCACAGCAGTCATTTTAGTCACAGATGACCTCGCCCTCCACAATCTGAGCACATAATGTTACCAGTTCCCCCACAACCTACATGATCAAAATCCGCAATGTCAGAACTGTCTATTCGGCTTTCGTAGAACGAAATACGAGAATTATATCCGATTGTTATTACTAGAGATCTCAAATTTAGACACAAAAAGTTATATCACCAAGGTTCGAAAACATAAGATATTCAAAAACTCCAAATTTAAGGTTAAGTTTTCTAATGGAATATGATACTCTTAATGGTTTTTGAGCAACTTTATTGTTTACTTGTAAGAAGTCTGAGTATAAAAATTTACTTCAACTGCACTCTAAGTCTCTACTCTTCTAAAATATGTGTCTTTTGTATTACATGTAATAAAATGAGAGGAGACACTCCTGAACATACTCCCCTAGACAACTTATAAATTTTTTTCTTTAACAAATGCAAAAAGAAGAAGAAAAAAAAAAAAAAAAAAGCGGATTGACTACCTTGACACCAATGCCGTTGAGTCTAGGGGTGGAGCTGTTCAAGGACGAGTGGGGGCAGCCACCCCCACTGATTTCTTTAAAAATAAAATTTGACCCTTTACAAGATTAAACTTTTCAGTTTTGCCCCTACTAGAATTTTATTTTTTCATACAAGCCCCCACTAAATTTTATTTCTACATCTTTTACACAACTTTACTCCTTTTACTCATGAGCTATTCTAATATGCATTATGATTTATATATGAGAGCTTTTTATGGTATTTTTTTTATACCATGAATTTTGAGGTTAAAAACACACAAAAGAAACGAACCGGGTGTGTTAATTAATGCTAAACATATACTACAAAGCTTTTTTGTTTCCCCTGCTTGAAACACACACGAAACACGATTGATGGTACAACTTTTTATTTTGGGTATGGTTTGTTATCTTACATAAGAGATCCTAACGTTCACCCACAACCCAAAGAAGAAAAGAAAGAAGAGAAAAGGTGGCAGCAGGGTTAACAAGAATGAATAAGCAATAAACGTCTCATATCATGTAGATCTTCTATCTATTCTACTTATTGAAATGACAAGGAATAATGTTAATAACATGTACGAAGTCAACACAAGACACATTGACCCACCCAGGGAAAAAAGGACATATTCACACATTTTTTAGTGAGAAGGATGAAAGGGAATGAAGATAATGGTACCCACAAAGGCCGTTTGAGACGGTAGAGTGGGGAACTAAGGGGATTGATGATGAAAGAAGTTTATGCTAAAGTTAGCACACAGTTATTGTTTTGCAGTTAAAGAAAAACACAGAACAACAATAAGAAGCAATAACGCCTATTAAGCAACCCAAAAAGACTAGAAGATCAACGGCAGCAAAAAGTGTCCACGGGGCCAGACCTGCCTACAAAATAGAATTGAAAGTTGTATGTACTCAAAAATGTAAAAACCCTTGTGTTCTTAAGCTTCTCTTATTTTCTTAATTACTACCAATGAATGGAGAAAGAAAAAGAGCCCTTTGCTCGATCACAAGAACCCTAGCTCAACTTATTAAAAAAGAAAAAAGAAGTCTAGCAATGTTGATCCTTCTTAAGGAAAACACGAACATCATTAAGTGAACTAGGATCAGGTCAGCTTGAATACAAGACTCAATTATAATAAGAGCAAGAAATTTACCTAGGCACCGGACTTTAACAATAATCCCCTGGCTCTCCAATATTGAGTCAACATACAAGCCTGAACCAGAGCAAGTGGAGCAAAGGACGGCACCCTTGGCATGGCAATCATTGCATCGGGGGTTGTCTCCGATTAATTTTTCAGCCAAAGATATTCCAACAGGCTTCTCAATTCTCTCTTCTGGCACAGCCTTATCATAACAAAACAGGGATTCAAGACTGCTTCTTCGTCTATGCACATCTCCCACTGAACTTGCAGCCTGCAAGCTTAAACAGAAATTCTTTAACAAATCCATATTCTTAAACAGAATTCCTTGAAAAATTTTAACCATGATACTAACAAGTAACAAAATGCAGTTTCCATCTTAATTAGTCCCACGACTACGAGGAAAATTGTTATATCTTCATTATGCACACAAGCATGTAGAGGTGTCCACTGTGCATGTGCATGCAAACAAGCACAGGCACTTGTTAAATTAAGTTAATTAACTTCTCCAGAATGTTAATTCTTCAATAACTAAATGCAAACATAAATAACTAATAGGGGCAACAGAAAGCAACTACAAAATTGTCTTTTAAGAAACCAACACATGTCTGTGTCAATAAAAGCTTAAAGATACTTAAATTTGAAGCTCTTGATACTAGAGGCTTGAGCAAAGGATTAAAAAACTCAACAGAGAATATCAAGCAGAATGGCCGCTGCTTAACCGATAACACATCACATGTTACATAAACAATTAAAGGTGACTAGGATTCCCAAAGATTTAAATTCGCTTGATCAAGGCATAACAATTTTGTGATTCCCATGAAAGATAATTGGACTATGCAGCAAGAACACTCAAAATGGCGCCACAATTCACTAAAAGTCCTGATTTCATTTGACAAATTGAATTATTTTACCATTATTGTCTTATCATCCATTAGTTCTCCCTTAACTCTCCACGTTCTCTAGATTAGTGTTCTCCGTACAATGCATAACGCTACGAAGAAGTACGATCTGCTCAAAGGCAAGTTGGCAGACAAAGATAATGCAAGTCGAAAGAACATTCCAGTGTTTTTGCTACAAGAGACCTTTAGACTTTATTATGAAGATAACTAGAGTTGAAACATGAGGAAAGTATGATACTTCATTAAGAAAGAAGTGCTATTTCTCTTATTAAACTCATATACGTCAAATCAACGTCCATTTCTATTGTTAGTTTTCATAAAATTAAGATAACCCTTTTTCTGTTTACTTCCATCTAGACCATCACTTTCCACACACATTTAAAAATTTGAACCTTTTTATTTTTTTTTTTTTTTGAGAAATAGAAAACATCAAAACTTGCGTAAGAAAGCTAATGGAATATACAGAATGGGCAATACTCCACTCTTGTAAAAAGCATCAAAATCCATGTGGGTCCTAAACTATCCAATTTTCAAGATGAATCAATGATAATTATGATTCTTTTATTCCTTCAATCAGCATATCAAGTTAATGAAATTAAAAAAAAAAAAATTTAACCAACTCTTCACCCCAAAGTTTTCACTTTTGTAAGAAAAAACAAATTTGCAAAAAAATTAAAAAAAAAAAGAAAACAAAAATGACTAACCCCATTGGAACAAGAGCGAGAAACAGAGCCATTGGGAGAGAAAGCTGAGAGCTTGGTGAGCGACTTGGTTCCTTTGACGTGAAACCCATAATTAATTTCGCCATTGAAATTGCAATTTGAAGACGAAACAGGCGCGACTTTGATCATTGACGCCATATTCAAAGTAGCAGAAGAACCCATTTTGAAATTACGTGTGAAAAAAAAAGAGAGAGAGAGAGAGAGAGAGAGAGAGAGAGAGAGAGAGAGAGAGAGAGAGAGAGAGAGGATAAAACAGCAAATTTGCAGCTCGTACGAGAAACCAAAATCGAAACGAACAAGTGGAGATGAAGACGAAAGATGAATTAAGGAAGCATTGGAGAAATCGCTAATTGGCATTTTTTTTTTTCCTTTATTTTTTCTTTTTGTAATTTTCTTGCAATAATTGGAGAGAAATCAATTGGGCTGGCCAGTGGTCACCATCTTGGTTTCCGGCCCAAGTTAGCCCAACTTCTGCAATTTTCTCATTTGTGTTTGTAATGGATATAAAAATAATAATAAAATAAATAAATAAAATAAAAAAATAAAAAATAAGGAAAAATTGATGAACTCACCTTTTTAAAATGCATTGATTTAAGATTTTACCTATTATTTTTTATTAATATCCTTTTAACTAATATAGTTTTTTAACTAATGTGTATTAATCAAATTTAAGAGCAAAAACCCAAGACCTATGTATTCTAATAGGTATTTTTCTCATTTTCTCATGATTTAATTTGTTCTTTTACTCTGACCATGGTTTAATCTGTTGTGTTGTCTCTCTCTCTGGTTTTTTTTTTTTAATAGAATTTAGAATGAAGTAGATAGGTAATTTACTCTAAATTTATAATCTATAATCTATCTATAACAATAATAGAAAAGGGGTGCCTTTACTATTTATTTTTAGAGATGTCAAAATGGGCTGGGTTTGATGGGTCGGTATGAGCACGACACATTAAAAGTGGGCACAACAAGATTATTAAATGGGTATAGCCCATCATGTTTATTAAATGGGTTTGACTTTACATAAGTTTTAGGTACGAAGCACGTTAACAGCACGACACGAGCACGGACACAGAAAGGCATGATAAAGGCCCAATTAATAAAGATGAAGTATAAAACTAATTTTATTAATATATTTTACATGTCACAAAAATATTCTTTTATTAAGAAGATATAATAAAGGTAAAAAAGTAATTACATTAATAATAATTAAGGCACATTTTTTTAATTAATGATATGCTTTCTTTTCTTTAAGATTTTAATGTTTTCATTATTTTAAAAGCTTATTTCCTTGTACTTGTTGTAAATATGCTATTTAGCGCAATAAAGACACGTTAAGAGCTCGATAATAGTACGAGCGCGATCTAAGCATGTTAAAGGCACAACCTACATATACATGGATCGTGGATCAGGCTTGACGACATAAAAATTAAGTAAGGCAAGCCCACTACAACACTATAAATAAATAGGCCCGTCCAAGCACGACATGAGGCACACTTGAACTCAATTTAATCTGGCCAAAATTGGGCTGGACTGACACGATTGACATATCTACTCATGCATACACAAAACACTATTCAAACTTTGGTTAAGTTATTTTGTCCTCCGATGAGGTTTTTTCTTTTTTCCTTTACGTTTGCTTATTTTTTTTTTTGTCCCTACTCCTTCTCTATCTGCTTCTTTAGTCTTTTTTTGTTTTTTTTTTCTCTCATCCTTATTTAATCTTATCATTTTAGTCCATCATTTTTTGTTTGATTTTCTTCTTTTTTTTTGTCCTCCTTTTATTTATTTGCTTCTTTGGTCCCTCTTTTTTATTTTTCCTCTTATCCTTATTTAACCTTATCATTTTAGTCCCTTATTTTCTTTATTTTTTATCCCTCTTTCTTTTTTGTTTGCTTATGTAATCCCACATTCTTGTTTATTTCCTTATTTCTATTTTTTAAAAATATTCTCTATGGTAATTAATTAACTCATTATTTAATTATGTAATTAAAAGTTATTAATTTATTTAGTAAATAGAATATTAATATATTATTGATATACAAATTATTTTTTATTTATACACTAATTAATTATTTATAAACTAATAAATATGACTAAATTACTAACATAATAAATACTTATATATTGATTGCTAATTACCATGTTCAACATATTTAGCATATTAATTTATCATATATATAATTTAATTATTAATGTAGTAACCGATGATAATATATTCATTATTATTATTTTTTTTTATGTTTTTTTTTTTTTTTTTCCCTATTTCTTTCCTGACGATTTCTATAACGGTTATTTTAAATAAGTCATGCGGCACTTTGCTGTTTCGACTAATCCTGTTAAAAAGAAAAAGATGGGAAAACAGAGCATATCATATTCCTTTATGTCGTTACTTGTCAATTCCCTGTCGGCCATTAATAATGTCTATACAATTTATCTTTTTGTTTTTTGATAAAATCTATACTATTTATCAAATTGTTAGTTTAGTGGACCCAATAGCTAATTCCTTATCTAATATCTTACTTATTTATCTTAACTGTATAAATAATTGACAGAATTATTGATATAAGGAATCTGCTTTCGAAAAGGAAACGTTGATGATGACAAAAGCTAGCTCTTCAATAATAGAGACTGTCTCACAATTATCAGTCTTTATTCTCCTTGCTACCTGCAAACTAAAACACCCATTTGAATTCATAGTGTTTTCATTCCAATCTCAGTTTTAATTTAATCAAGTCATCATGGCAGAGCTAATCCTGTCTCCCATTGCTGATAAAATCGTCGGGGGCTTGGGATCTGCTGCTGTGAAAGAGATTGCATTGCTTTGGGGGGTCAATGACGATCTTGATGAGCTTAATGAAACCATTTCAGCCATCAAATGTGTGCTTCTTGATGCTGAGGAGAAGCAGATCAACAGCCACCAAGTCAGATACTGGCTCCGTAGGCTTGGGGGTGTAGTTGATGATGCCGACAACTTGATGGACGAGTTCAACACCGAAGCTTTGCGACGGCGAGTGATGCCTGCAGGAAGTGAAACGGTCAAGCAGGTTTGCACTTTCTTCTCTGCCTCAAACCAACTTGCTTTTCGGCTCAAGATGGGTTGTAGGATTAGGGAAATAAGGAAGAAACTAGATACTATTTCCAGTGACAGAAACTTCCGTTTAGAAGTTCGTCACGAAGATAATCAGGTGGTCTCAGCTAGGAGAGGGAGAGAAACTCATTCGTTTGTCCGTCAAGAAGAGGTTATTGGTAGGGATGAGGATAGAGTGGAAATTGTTAAGCTTTTATTGGAACAAGGTGAATTGAAAGAGAATGTCTCCGTCATTCCCATCGTGGGCATGGGAGGGCTTGGAAAAACCACACTTGCTCAAAGTGCTTTCAATGAGCAGACGGTCCAACAACATTTTGAGCTAAAGATGTGGGTGTGTGTTTCTGATGATTTTGACTTGAAGTTAATTATTCAACAAATTATCAAGTCTGCAACTAATAATAACAACTTGGGAGCTATTGATTCAATGGATCAATTGCAAAAGGAGCTTCGGAATGTACTTAATGGAAAGAGGTATCTCCTTGTGCTAGATGATGTGTGGGAGGAAAAACGCGAAGAATGGTTGATGCTAAAAGACTTGTTATTAAGTGGATCACGTGGGAGTAGAATTGTAGTAACAACTCGGAGTAAAAAGGTGGCTGAGATTACAAGATCTGTCCAGCCATACCAATTAGGGATCTTAGATGAAGAAAAATCTTGGTCTCTGTTTGAAAGGATGGCTTTTAAACAAAAAGAAGAGGAGAGAGACCCCAAGATTGTGGATATTGGGAGGCAGATTGTGGAAAGGTGTGGAGGAGTTCCTCTCGCGATAAGAGCTATAGGAAGCATGTTGTATTTCAAAAGTTCAGAATCAGAGTGGTTGTCCTTTTATAAGGGATTTTCAGGAATATCACGAGAAAAAGAAGATGTCATTTTATCAACGCTCAAATTGAGTTATGATAATCTTACCTCACACTTGAAACGTTGTTTTGCCTATTGTAGACTATTTCCTAAAGATTACAGAATTGAGGTTCAAACATTAGTAAAACTTTGGATGGCACAAGGCCTTCTCGAGTTACAAGATCCAAGTGATGACCAATGTCTGGAGGATGTGGGCTACGGATATTTTGTGGAATTACTTGGAAGGTCATTCTTTCAAGAAGTTAAAGTAGATCAATGGGGCGCTGTAGAAAGTTGCAAAATGCACGATCTCATGCATGATCTCGCCATAGAAGTAGCAGGAACAGAAAGCGCTACTGTAAGTTTGAACTCCGGAGGCAATATTGGCAAGGATACTCGTCATGTTTCCTTTGATTTCAATATTAACTCGTCAAAGAAAATTTCTTCTTCATTGGTTCAAGCACGTAAGATTCGAACAATTCTTTTGCTTGATCAAAAGTCTTCGAAAAACGAATGGGGAAAGTCAACTTCTAATGTACTAAGATCAAATTTCAAGTTCACACGCACTTTGGATTTGAATCGTTCGGGGATTACAATACTACCAAAGTCTATAGGTAGTTTTAAGCATTTGAGATATCTAGATTTTTCAGATAATGAGGATATCCATATGCTACCCAATTCGATTACCAATCTAGTGAATCTGCAGACACTACGACTGAATGGTTGCTCTCGCCTACAAGAATTGCCCAGAGACTTGAAGAAGCTAGTCAATCTCAGACATCTTGAAATTGATAGGTGCTTCGCATTGACTCATATGCCATGTGGATTGAGTCAGCTAACCAATCTTCAGACACTATCAAGGTACATACTAAGTAAGAGCAATGATGTTGTCATGATAAATGGAGGTGAGCTAAAAGAATTAATGGGCTTGAACAACTTGAAAGGGGAATTGGAAATTTGGAATTTGCAACACGGGAATGATGCGGCAAGAGACTATGAGTCTGCAAATTTAAAGGAAAAACAATATCTTCAATCCTTGGAATTGGGATGGATTTCTGATGATGAAGGAACAGAGGCTCCTGTTGGTTATGAGAAGTCACTAGAAGCCCTCCAGCCACATCCAAATCTCCAAGAATTGGCTCTATACAAATACCGGGGTGTCAAGATTTCAAGTTGGCTTTCTTCACTTACAAATCTGGTGAGTTTGACAATAGAGTCGTGTGAGAAATGCCAAAATTTATTGCCGTTGAATCAATTCCCCCGCCTTCAGAAATTAAAACTTTATAGCTTGCCGTGTCTGGAGTACATAAATGGTGAGGAGGAAGACTTGTTGCTTTCGTCAACAATAATACTGCCATCCCTTCGAGAACTTTGGTTGAGTGATTTGCCAAATCTAAAGGGGTGGTGGAGAGAGGTAGTAAGTGGGGAATTGTTGCCTTGTTTTCCTCCTTGTCTTTCTACATTAGAAATAAGGGATTGTCCTCAGTTGAGTCGCATGCCGCTTTACCCACATTTGGAAGAAAGACTAGTGCTAGACAATACAAGGTTGAAGCCATTGGAACAGACAGTATTAGTATTAGAGAGTAGAAAATGCAGTACTAGTACTACTGGAACTGAAATCCCAACGACAACGTCATCTTCTTTCTCTCCTCTCTCTAAATTGACATCTTTGACTATTAGTGGAATTGGGGAGGATCTACAATGTCTTCCGGAGTGGTTCAAGAGCCTTACTTGTCTAAAAAAGCTGGTGATTTGGGAATGCTCCAAGTTAAAGGATCTGAGTCCGGGTATTCAACATCTCATCTCACTTGAAGACTTAAATATTGGAAATTGCGAGGAGTTAGAAGAGATGATACCTTTGGTGAATAACGGAAGACTCCGCTCTCTGCGGCTTACTCGCTTTCATAAATTGGCGTCTCTTCCTGAGGGTCTTCAACACCTTACCAGTCTCCGACACCTTTGGATTTATGATTGGAAGAGTCTGGAAACTATTCCGGAGTGGATTGGCAACCTAAATTCACTTGAAACACTTCAATTAAAGGCTTGCCCCAAATTGAAAGCATTACCTGAAGGAATACGAAGCCTCACTTGTAAAAAAACACTCGTGATTTGGGATTGTCCCGTGTTATTGAAGAGATGACGAAGGCAAATAGGCGAGGATTGGCCCAAGATCCCAACAGGAACGATAATGTTTGAGGTAGAAAGCGCAAACTCAATTTTTACAAGCTTAGCTACCAATGTAAGTGTCGATCTCTGTTTATATCCTTATCTTCAGGGCTGGGTGGGTATTATCATCTTCATTTTTTAAAGTGATTTCATTCGAACTTAACTTGATATTTTTATAGAATCCATCAAGGGATGAGCATACGACAAGTTTAGACAAGATAAAAGCATGCATGCAATAATATGTACTACTACTGGAACGACTCAAGAATGAATATATAGATAGGCAAATACACATGATTATCCCTTTTAATTTTCCTCTTTAAGATTTTTGTTATTTCACTGTTCACATATCCCCTCATATTCCATGGGTTGTGTTCCATAACTTTAAAGCCATATTCATAAAAAGAAAACCATTTCCATGGGTCGTGAGTCTTGACTTTTTTCTGATATCTGGAAACCTCACTTTTTGTAGATTCTCCCCTTTGCCTTGCCATTTCCTAGTGTATTTGTTAAAGCAAGATGATTCTTCTCATAGTTATCCTCTGCTTCTTAAGGTATATTATATATTTCATTGTCCCTCGTACTATTCCACGATTTATTGATCATTTTACTGATAATTTAATGTAAAAATTTTAAGGTTGTAGTGAAGGTAAATTTTGTGCTTCCCACTTCTCCGTTCCATAAATAGTATGAAATTGGTCTTGTACTTTTAGATTGGCCTCGTAATATTCCACGATTTATTGGAATTGATCCATAATTCCAATAAAAAATGAGATTTTTAATTTGGTTTTGTACTTTTGGACAAGTTAGAGGAGAAAACAAACAACTTAGAGTTAGCCTGTTCAAAAATTGGTCTTTTTTTTATTATTTTTTTTTATTTTTTATAACTTTAATCCAATGCAATATAATATTATTTCTGGTTTCATTATTAATATCATTAAGGGATGCATTTGGGTTCAGTTCCATTATCACAACTTCTTTTATCATTGTTTTTTTTTTTTTTTTTTTTCTAGTTCTGCATAATTTCAGTTTCAATTTTAATATAATTTCACAAGACCAAGAGTGAAAGAATACGTTCAACACCTTACCAGTTGGAAGATTAATGACTGCGAGGAGTTAAGACTTGGACTTAAAAGAGATGATGACGGTGAATAGTGGAAGACTACTCCGCTCTCCGTGAATAGTGGAGTCACTTCCTGCCTGCATTTAATACCTTACCAGTCTCCAAAACCTTTGGATTTCTCTTTGAGATAGTTTGGAAATAATTCCGACCTGGATTGAAACCTCAATTCACTTGAATCACTTCAATTCGTGGATTGCCTTCAATTGATAGCATTACCTGGAGGAGTACGAAGCCTCACTTGTTTGAAAACACTGAGGATTTTGGAATGGCCCTTATTATTGAAGAGATGCTGAGGGCAAATACGCCAGGGTTGGCCTAAGATTGCTCATATCCAAAACCTGAGCTAGAGCTAAGATCCCAATGAGAACGACAATGATCAGGTAGAAAACTCAAACTTAATCTTTACAACATAGCAATTTTATAGTCGATGTCCCTTATCCTTATTTTGAGGCATTAATTCTTTCCATTTTCTAAAGATATTCTAACTCAACTTGATATTGCAGGATTCATTAGATCAGGAGAAAACAAGATAAAAGCATGCAAATTATTCAAAAGTCTTGGACCATGCAACTGTACCCGTACAAGTAACGTATGAAGAGGTAAATATACTGCTTTTCTCGCTCTTTTTCCTTATAAATATTTTCATTATTCATGTTATTTATACACATGTAACATGCTAATAATCTGTAACTGTTATTATCAAGTCTGCAACTAATAATAACAACTTGAAAGATAATGATTCAATGGATCAATTGCAAAAGGAGCTTCAGAAGCTACTTAATGGAAAGAAGTATCTCCTAGTGCTAGATGATGTGTGGGAGGAAAAACACGAAAAATGGTTGATGCTAAAAGGCTTGTTATTAAGTGGATCACAAGGGAGTAGAATTTTAGTAACAACTCGGAGTAAAAAGGTGGCTGAGATTACAAGATCTGTCCAGCCATACCAATTAGGGATCTTAGATGAAGAAAAATCTTGGTCTCTGTTTGAAAGGATGGCTTTTAAACAAAAAGAAGAGGAGAGAGACCCCAAGATTGTGGATATTGGGAGGCAGATTGTGGAAAGGTGTGGAGGAGTTCCTCTCGCGATAAGAGCTATAGGAAGCATGTTGTATTTCAAAAGTTCAGAATCAGAGTGGTTGTCCTTTTATAAGGGATTTTCAGGAATATCACGAGAAAAAGAAGATGGCATTTTATCAACGCTCAAATTGAGTTATGATAATCTTACCTCACACTTGAAACGTTGTTTTGCCTATTGTAGATTATTTCCTAAAGATTGGAGAATTGAGGTTCAAACATTAGTAAAACTTTGGATGGCACAAGGGCTTCTCGAGTTACAAGATCCAAGTGACGACCAATGTTTGGAGGATGTGGGCTACGGATATTTTGTGGAATTACTTGGAAGGTCATTCTTTCAAGAAACTGAAGTAGATCAATGGGGCGCTGTTGATAGTTGCAAAATGCACGATCTCATGCATGATCTCGCCATAAAAGTAGCAGGAACAGAATGCGCTACTGTAAGTTTGAACTCCGGAGGCAATATTGGCAAGGATACTTGTCATGTTTCCTTTGATTTCAATATTAACTCGCCAAAGAAAATTTCTTCTTCATTGGTTCAAGCACGTAAGATTCGGACAGTTCTTTTGCTTGATCAACGGTTTCGGAATAACCATTGGGGAAAGTCAACTTCTGATGCACTAAGATCAAATTTCAAGTTCACACGCACTTTGGATTTGCATGTTACGGGGATTACAATACTACCAAAGTCTATAGGTAGTTTCAAGCATTTGATATATCTAGATCTTTCAGATAACGAGGATATCCATATGCTACCCAATTCGATTACCAATCTAGTGAATCTGCAGACACTACGACTGAGTGGTTGCTCTCACCTACGAGAATTGCCCAGAGACTTGAAGAAGCTAGTCAATCTCAGACATCTTGAAAATGATTGGTGCAATGAATTGACTCATATGCCACGCGGATTGAGTCAGCTGACCAATCTTCAGACACTACCAATGTACATACTAAGTAAGAGCAATGATGTTGTCTTGATAAATGGAGGTGAGCTAAAAGAATTAATGGGCTTGAACAACTTGAAAGGGGAATTGGAAATTTGGAATTTGCAACACGGGAATGATGCGGCAAGAGATTATGAGTCTGCAAATTTAAAGGAAAAACAATATGTTCGATCCTTGCGATTGAAATGGATTTCTGATGATGAAGGAACAGAGGCTCCTGTTAGTTATGAGAAGTCACTAGAAGCCCTCCAGCCGCATCAAAATCTCCAAGAATTGACTCTATACAATTACGGGGGCGTCAAGATTTCAAGTTGGCTTTCTTCACTTACAAATCTGGTGAATTTATCATTAGAGTCGTGTAAGAAATGCCAATATTTAGTGCCGTTGACTCAATTCCCCCGCCTTAAGAAATTATTTCTTTATAGGTTGCCGTGTCTGGAGTACATAAATGGTGAGGAGGAAGACTTGTTGCTTTCATCAACAATAATACTGCCATCCCTACGAGAACTTTTGTTGGACGATTTGCCAAATCTAAAGGGATGGTGGAGAGAGGTAGTAAGTGGGGAATTGTTGCCTTGTTTTCCTCCTTGTCTTTCTACATTAGATATAAGGAATTGTCCTCAGCTGAGTTGCATGCCGCTTTACCCGCATTTGGAAGAAAGTATAGTGCTAGGAAATACAAGGTTGAAGCCATTGGAACAGACAGTATTAGTATTAGAGAGTAGAAAATGCAGTACTAGTACTACTGGAACTGAAATCCCAACGACGCCGTCATCTTCTTTCTCTCCTCTCTCTAAATTGACATCTTTGACTTTTTGGGGAATTGGGGAGGATCTACAATGTCTTCCGGAGTGGTTCAAGAGCCTTACTTGTCTCAAAAATCTGGTGATTCGAGAATGCTCGAAATTAAAGGATCTGAGCCCGGGTATTCAACATCTCACCTCACTTGAAACACTTCAATTAAGGGAATGCCCCGAATTGAGAGCATTACCTGAAGGAATACGAAGCCTCACTTGTTTAAAAAGACTCTGGATTTGGGATTGTCCCATGTTAATGAAGAGATGCGAAAGGCAAATAGGCGAGGATTGGCCCAAGATTGCTCATATACCAGAACTGGCAACGATGATGTTTAGGTAGAAAGCCCAAACTCAATTTTTACAAGCTAGCTACCCATATAAAGTGTCGATTACTTGATCCCGGATCCCAACAGGAACGGTGACTACCAGAACTGGACTTGAGCCGAAGGCAACAAGATTGGCCCAGAGCCCATGGTAGAAAGCCCAAACTCAATTTTTATAAACTCAATGTAAGTGTCGATCTCTGTTTATATCTTTATCTTCAGGGCTAGTTGGGTATTTTCATCTTCATTTTCTAAAGTGTTTCCATTCGAACTTATCTGGATATTTTTATAGAATCCATCAAGGGATGAGCATACGATAAGTTTAGACAAGATAAAAGCATGCAGCAGTAGCATCTTATTCAAAAATTTGGGGCTATGCATGTAATAATGTATACTACTACTGGTACGACTCAAGAATGAATATAAAGATAGGTAAATACATATGATTATCCCTTCTAATTTTCCTCTTTAAGATTTTTGTGATTTCTTCACCTTTAAGATTTTTGTTATTTCACTGTTCATATTTTCCCTCATATTCCATGGTTTGTTTGCCATTTTGCTGAATAATTTTCAAATTTTAGTAAGTAACTTGATACTTATTGTGTTCTAACAAAATTGATGAATAATAGACTAAGGTTCCGTTTATTTCACTAATTTAAGTTTTGTTACAGTAAAAAATTTTTAAAAACAGTCATATTTAATTTTTTTACTACAGTAAAAAATTCTCACATAAAGTTACATCTTAACTCGAATTAAAAATTCGAATCAACGAACTAAATGAGCTCTGAAACTCCATTGAATAAACTGAAACTTCAAAATAATACAAAGAAATCCAAAAACGGTGGTATTCTAGAGACGACCACTCTCCCTAATCTTGATTTTCCAAGCCCAAAATAATCCATACAATTTACAATTCAGACATGCCGCTCATCCCCTCCTATCCTCTTATTTATATAACTAACGCTTGTCAAACAAACTACTGGCCCTAACAAAAACCAAGTAAAATATTTTCTCACTCGAGCTCCTTCTTCTCTGTTCAGGCCGTGAGTTGGACTTTTTTTTTTGATATATGGAACCTCATTTTTGTGGATTTTCCATCATTTTCCATCAAGATGATTCGTTTCACACTTCTCCTCTGCTTCTTCAGGTACATATATCATTTTTCCTCGTAATATTCCATGGTTTGTTTGTCATTTTTCCTCATAAATTTGTTTTGCTCGTACTGAATAAAAATTTTGTGCTTCTCACTTTCTCTGTTTCACAAATAGTACGAAATGTTGCTAATGATTTGCTACTTCTCTGTTCAGACTGTGAGTTGGACTTTTTTCTAATATATGTGAATGGACAGAAGCAAGATGATTCCTTTTCATAGTTATTCCTCTGTATCTCCACGTACGTATATGTCAAGTTACGTGTTGATCCTTGGTCAAGTGGTATTCCCTTTGTAATAAAATTCTAATATTTTGTTTTTGAATACGCTGGGAAGTGCTCTCTGAATGTTGCGGAGCTAATTCTTTACTTTGATGAGAGTTGTATGGGAAACAAAATGCTCTCTAGAAACGCATCATAACAATGGTATCTATTATGCTCTCTCTCCCCCTCCCACACTCTCATCCTTTTTTCTTATGAAATAGTAAAATTCTTCATCAGTTTTCCAATATGTTAATTTTTTGAGTCCGATATTGTTATTAGTTTTCTAAGGTACTTTTCAATCCATGTATTGACATCATTCAATATCTTACTTCACTTCAACACTTGAAGATTGGTAGCGGGTACCAAATATAAGCTTTGAGCCCTCCCACTTTCTTTGCTAATTTTCTTACTCAAGCTGCTTCTTCTCTGTTCAAGCTGTGAGTGGGTCTTTTTCTGATATGATATATGGAAATCTGACTTTTGTGGATGGACTGAAGCAAGATGACTCTTTTCATACATAGCTATTCCTTTGTGGACTGAAGCAAGATGACTTTTCGGGTCTATTATTGATAATGAAACGCCAATTCTATTTGTTTCTTCATCATCTTTTTCCTATGAGCTTAAAATTTTGATGAATCTCATTGTGTTTTTTTCAGATTTGGATTGGAGAAGTGAACTGCTCTCTGGTTTCTCCTCAAAATGCAATGAAATGGTAAAATCCTTCGTCTGTTTTTCTATATGCTAATCCTTTTCAATCCTTAATTATAATAGTTCTTTTTATTCTTCTATCCACGTTTTCCTGATCAAACATTTGTCTTTCTTGACTTCAGATGTGAACAGAACACCTGAAAAAATATGTTGGGATTGATTCAAGATCATGAGTTTCCATGCATCAAATTACGCAAATGATTCATAGTGGTTTAGTTTTCAAGGTAAGCAAGTCAATCATGTAAGTTAATGCATTGGTTAGAAAATGCCGATTTTATTCACCATTTTATTGCCATCTAATTCTTTTTGGAAGAGTTCTTTAGTTTGATTTTTTTCTTTTTCAGTTTTTTGTTGGAGAAGCGAGCTACAGAATGGAACACGGTTCAATACATTCGCAAACATACTCTCTAAAAGTTTTGGATGATGAACTTATGCAACCTCAACATTACAAAGTACTCAAAACGTTTACTCTTCTTTTTTGCCTAAAAAAGTTTCCAAAAGTGATCTTATTCTTTTTGAAGTGATTAAGTTTCATACTTATGTAACATGACTAAAACAAAATGGAAACAACGAATGTGGATTCTGCTTTATGATATTTGTCAGGGTGTCGGAGACAAATATGTAGGATCCAATTCCTACAAATATAAGTATCAATTTTTTATATTTCTATATTGGTTTTCTTTTGTTTACAATCACAAACTTTTATTCCTTTTTTCTGTAGTATGGGTGAAGTACCGATTACAAGATCAAGATTTATACGAAGAGCACAGCAAGTTGGCCTAATTTGTGCAAGCACAATTTTGATCCCGTGTCAGAGTTGGTAAATTAATCACTGTATTCCTAAGTTAGTAGTACTTAAAAAATTTTATTATTTCCAAGATCTACTAATGTTTCAACATGGTTTTGGTAAGAACGTAAAGGAACTACGAATGGCTTGATCCCTTCATTGGGTACGTAGGCAGCCTGGTTTAGGTCCAGCCACAAATAAATAAAACAACCTTTTTTTTTCCTTCCAGTATTGGAATTATATTAATAGCAATCTTTATGAATGACCTTAAGAAAGATTTAATGCGTAATACTTGCTGCATTATGTGATTATTATGCACTGCGACTCTTGCTTACTTCTGACTAACTCTTTGATGCAAGGATTAGTACCAAAAATTATAGTATTTAGGGATGCTGTGTCAATTGTGCCATTGTAATTATTTAGGGATGTCACAATGAGAGAGTTTAGTTCCAATGTTGCATAGTTTAACGAGATCAACGCCGAAAGGAGATGGATTTTACCAAGATTATAGAAGAGCTTCACAGTTTTTCTTCAACTGCAATTTAAAAAAATGAAATTGTTTAAGCTAATAGAGCTGTGTTTAGAAAGTGGTCACCATTCTGCTTCTGTTAAATATTCAGCAAATTAAGTTTTTGAAGCACTATGCTTAGTCCAATGAAAAAAAAAAAAAAACAAAAAGGAAAATCTATCAAAAAGAGACCATAATTTTAGTCATATTGACAATGGAAAGAAACAACTCCTCTTTGTATATATAAGTTACTGAAATAAAATAAATAGTTGCAAAACAGAAAGTCAGAAAGTTCCTTGGGAGTGAATGTGATTCGGTTCCAGCATCAATGAGAAATTCAAGAACTTGTGGCTTTCTTCTTCTGCCAAATGTTGGAATTTAATATGAAAGTACCTTAGTATGATATAAGTCTAAAACCTTGTACCTAATTTTCTGGGGAAGACAACTTTTTCACCTATTCCAAATTGATTCTTATTCTTTTGTGGATATCTTAAGATCCAACATGATGTTTTGGTAAGCTCATCGACAGTTCATTCAGATTCCATTGCGACCAATGCAAGTCAAAAAGTTGAGGGAGCTTGGCATGAGATCATCATTTCCTCGAAAAGAATTCTAGTTTTTAACGCGAAAGTTTAGTTTTGAAAGAATGGAAGCCTCAAAAGCTCCTTGCACTACAAGAAATATCATCATCAATTGCAGACTAAAAACAATATTAATCAGTAACAATAGCGCTTTTTAGAGTGCTTGGATAGCGGGCGCTATAATAGGTCCTAAGAAAACATAGCGTTTTAGGAGAGTTATAAAAAGCGCTATAGAATTGAAGTATTACAGCGTTTAAGACAAGTTATTTTCTTCATCTTACAACTCTTTAGCATGGCTACGATACAAATTAATAACTTTTTTTCCTTGTCATGTTCATATTGTTGTAACTTTTAAAAATTATTATTGATATCCTTTTGAATTTATTGAAATAAATAGTAATTATGAGATATGTGATATATCTAAATAGGAACATTCAAATTAAAACATAAAAATATTCAACAAATCAATTGTTATTAATATCTACCAAGCTGCCAATAAAATTACGTCTACAACATAATTCATACAATGTTCAAAACCTTAACATTCAAAACAAGTAATGAAAACAGAGAAATCATCTCCAAAACATCTAACTAGTGCAATGGTGAAGTAAATCTTTCCACCTTGACAATGCTTGAACAAAAAGTCATCTCCACTGTTTAACCTGTAAGAAAGTGATCTACTATCAAAACAATAATCAAACTCAGCTAAAACTTCCACCATTTAACCTATAAATAAAGCAATGACTAGTTACATCATTCACAACTACATAGCCACATCCACATATGTTTTGTAGTGAGTTAGAGGAAACATGGCTTCAATGATGCACTAGGCAAAAATTTAATGTCAAACTTGTAAGACAGAGAGTATCTTACATTTATTGTTATGTAGATAGTTAGAGAAAACATGAGTCTTCATTGCCTACATTTAAACCTGAAGAAGAAAGAAAGGAAAAAACCTAGTGACAACTCCTGCATAAAACTGTTCAACAAAGCAAAGCAAAACAAAATAGCAAAGAATTTCATTATCCTCTGCTTCTTCAGGTACATATATCATTTTTCCTCATAATATTCCATGGTTTGTTTGTCATTTTTCCTCACAAATTATTTTTTTTTTTTGCTCGTACTGAATAAAAATTTTGTGCTTCTCACTTTCTCTGTTTCACAAATAGTACGAAATTTTGCTAATGATTTGCTACTTCTCTGTTCAGACTGTGAGTTGGACTTTTTTCTAATATATGTGAATGGACAAAAGCAAGATGATTCCTTTTCATAGTTATTCCTCAGTCTCTCCAGGTACGTATATGTCAATGCTTATTGACAACCGAGCCATAAAATTCCAATCAAAATGAAAATTTTAATCTGGCTTTGTGCTTTTGGACAAGTTAGAGGAGAAAACAAACACCTTAGAGTTAGCTTGTTCAAAACTTGGTCTCTTTTACTTTAAAACAAGGCAATATGATATTATTTCAGGTTTCTCATTTGGGTTCAATTCCATTATCGCAACGTTATTACTTGGTTTTTTTTTTTTATTTTTCATTTTGTTTTTTTAATTTGTGCAGAAAAGTAGTGAAGTTTTACTCTTATGGATTAGATTAATGTGACGACCCTCCTATGAGGCCGCCACTGTAACTTACTTTTAACTTGTACTTACTGGGGTTTCTTAAAATTTGCGGAACATTTTTTTTTTTTTTAAACATAAGAATGAATACTTTCATAATTCGTAACAATAATTTAAAAATAATGAATCACTCAATTACTAAAAACTTTTCTTAATTTTAGTTAAGATAAAACTTCTAAAAATATCTTTCGAATTGAGTGACATTTGAACTCTTGATTCACATACTCTTTAAAAGCATTTCTAAAACTAGCCAATTTAATTGGGTTATCTCATTTGACTTTAAAATGGATTTCGTGAAAAATCTTAAATTCAAGTACATCTTAAAGTCCTTTTAAGATCACTCATTTAAATCATCATGTTTAAAATTGTTTATTTGTTGCATGCTTTGTTGCAACGTTCTAAAACTTAAATACTCAAAACTAGGATTGTTAGCTACAATCTCGGTTTTCCTAACATACATATGTACATATACCTTTTTAAACATACATGCTTGAAACTTTGTATCATATAAATATATACATGATTATACTTAAACTTCTTCAAGGAAAATAATCTGCGTAAGCGGTATCCATTCCCATCTCCACCATTCGTCCGCCGCTCACCATTGCCCTTCAAGAATTGTCGATAGGTTTCTTACCCACAGCATGAACATATCCGATTGAGCTTTTTCAAAGAAGTAGGAACTATATCTCACAAAATAACTGTAAGTACACATGTATAAATATGCATGAGTCGATTATGCTTGATTATGATGTTTTATCATAGTCTTATTATCTTGTCTTATCTTTCTTCCTGATGGGCCCGAGTGCTCACGTACCACTTGCGCGCAATCATCGGGACGTGAGGGTTTGCAAGGTCCCCCGCGACACCGTGATTATAACTTGAACGCCTCCCTTAGGTCGGAGGACATTCTTTTTTTTTTTCTTTTCTCCCTTGTGGAGCTGGAATTACCTCCCTTAGGTCGGAGGCTGGTACGGCACTCAACTGAGATTATTCTTATAAGTTCCTCTTGACTTATTAAGGTGTATGCAATATGACCTAGCATAGCATACTATAACATTAACTTAATTTAAGCACATATAATTCATGTGCACTGCTTATGTGTATGCATCATAACATAGCATCGTATACCATACTTAAAGCATAAACATGTATATATAACATGTGTAAATTTTTCTTTAAAATCTATTCATGTTTGAGGCTTAGATTCCTACTTACCGATTTACAGAGTTGGAATCCACTTTTCGCCAAACAGTCTATTCTCTTACTTGCTTATTTTCGAAAATGAACACCCATTGAGAGTGTGAGATGAAGCGTCGTTTGCTATTCTATTTTAGCAACTTATGAAGGAATCTAACCCTTTTCTTAAGGCATGTATTCCTTTCCTTTATTGAAGGATAATTTACTATAAGGATCGATTTATTAAATCCTTAAAATCTTATTTTCCTTAATTGCCCTTAACGTATTTTATGTCTAGGTTGGAAATCAATTACCCAATCTAGTAACTTATTCTCCATAATTTTCCTCATTGGACTTACTACGATATTAAGGCCCAATTCGCCTAGAACTTATTCACGGCATTCTAACTCGTGAGGCCGTTGAAATTTAAACTCAAACGAAGTCTCTTAGATCAATGCGGGCGTTGGACCCACATCAACCTTCAAAATTCTCACGGACCTATCGTATTGGGCTCGTGGGTGCCCATCGGGATGTTTTGCTTGAAAACTATTAAGCTTTTAAAAGAACTATCACTCGATTTTTATGAAATGATAACTCACTCATTTAGTTACAAGCACTAAAATCCCGTTGTAAAATCTCTTTTTGAATACCGACTTTTGAAAACTATTCCCCAAGTCGTTTTTATGGTTAACTTACAAACCACCGTGAAACTATGTCGAGAAACCTTTTTGAAATCTTTCTTCATTGCTATTCCTCGTTAAAGTGAGGTCTAAAACCATATTATTCTACTAAACTCACATCTCGGGTTCTTTGATAACCTTTGTTAAAAAACGACACTGTTTTAGTTTCGTTTGTTAAAACTGTACAGTTTCTGAAATCTGCGTTTTACCGCATTTTAGAGTCGGATTTCAAAATTTCATTCTTCATGAAATCTTCTCGTCTCGTCGAGATCTAAAATTTTCGTTTTTGGTGAAAGTTGAAATTCGGCCTCTAAAGGCCTCGTTTAGCTGAAAACAGTGGCTGCTATTTTTCTTTCGTTTACCTAGAATGCTGCAGCATTTTAAAAAAAAATGCTGCAGCATTTTAAAAATGCTGTAGCAATCATTTTTTTCTTTCCGAAACTGTGTTTGGACATCCTGTCCGTTTTTTTTTACAAAATGGCTTCAAACTCGGTTTTAGAGTTAAATTTGGATTTTGTCATAGTCATAGGAAATGTTCAAAACATCAAGGGCTATAAGGTCAAACTTTGAAACATCGTAAAATCTCACTCTAGGGTCCTTATTTTCACGTTCATAGTAACCGGAAATTTTTCCTCTAACCGGAAGTAAGCAAGCTTAAATCAAGCATAAACATACCACATCAAACTAACCTCAAAACATACAAAACCAACATAAAACTAACATAAAACTCACACACTCTTATTACAACCCATGGCCTTAAGGAATCACAAATTACATTCATAATCCCAAGCTTAAGATTTGCTAGAAAAATAATGGAGAAGAGTTCAAGAAATTACCCTTGAAGAACTCTCTCTTGAAAACTTTTTGAAATCCTTCTCTTCTCCTCCAACTTAAGCTAAGATTTGTGTGAAATGTATGGAAACTTTTGAGTGTATTTTGGCAAAGGAGAGGCCCGGTTCTTTAGTGAGAGAAAGAGGAAAAGTTAGCAAAAAATGAGGCTTAGGTTGAGGTGGTTCTATTTATAGGCAAGTAGATGATTATTTTAACTCTTTTAGTGACCTCATTTAATTGACTAAAGTCATGTTAACCTCCCCTTTAGTCATGGCCGGATTGGAGTCTCAAGAGAGAAGTGAGGTAAGCCACTTCTATAAATAGTTGATTTGACTACATCTCATCATGAAGGCTTCTAGCACACTTAACCAATCACAATTTTTTTTTTTTTTTTTTTTTTTGGCTTAAACCTCTTCACATGGCCGGTTCTATGGAAGGAGAAAAGAAGAAACAATTTTGCCATTAATTCCCTTCACCCACTATCTATCCCATCACCTTACCATGTCATTCACTTACACACTCCATCAATTAAATTTTGGCTCTACATTTGCTATGCTTGGCCGGCCATGTGGGGAAGGAGAGAGAGGAAAATCTCACCTACCCTTGTACTCTTTGTCCACTTAAATTTTCCTTGAATCGGATAAAAATTATAATCGATTGTAAGGAAATACCCCGATGTGAAATTCTAGTTTCGGCGGTTCCTTTTCTAACGCTCATTTACGAGTTTAATATTAATTCGACTACTTTGACATCACATTAAATTCTTACTTGCGTAATGTCTTGAACTGTTTCAAGTCTTGAAATTAATTCTAGACCGAACAAATTCTACATTTAACTTTTTCTCGCATCATATCCCGGGAACGACATTGTTTTCGATGGTGTCAAATCCCGAGCTCACATTGTACCCCCTACATTATGGGTATTTATCTTGTGACTTTAATCTAACTGTCGGCAATTAAGGATTTTCTCTTCTTTAAAAATGTCGGTGCATTTTTTTTTTTTTGTCTGTTTGCTAACATCATGTTGTGTTTAGAGATTCTTGAAATTAAGATTCTCAAACTATACTTGTCTTGAAAATTATTCCGCCTTAAAGTACGGCAATAATTTATCGATCGAATTTACTTGATCGAAAACATAAACTTAACATGAAATCTTTCTATGAATTTGGGAATCATGATATTGATTCCATAAATCCTTCAGTCACATAATATTTTCTAGGAAAATCCTTGGCTTAAATAAATAAATTGTATTATTTAAAGTCGGGATTTTCTCAATCATTCTAATCTACCCCCTTAAGAAATTTTCGTCCGAAAATTAGAACTCGGGGTAGCTTTTCCTCATATTCTCTTCGCGTTCTCAAGTAGCTTCTTCAATATTATGATTTCACTACATGACTTTAACCCGAGGGATTACTTTATTCCTTAAGGTTTTCTCCTCGCGAGCTAGGATCTGGACTGCGTGTACTTCGACAGGTTCCTGGTGCAATATATGCGATGTATTTGTCACATACTCCTCTTTTATCAAATCTTATTACTCCTTTCATCGGTACCACCTTTAGGAAAACTAAGTCTCCTACCTAAAACTCTATATAGGTGCGGCATTTATCCAAGATAGCTCTTCTGGCGATCGTGAGTCAGATCAAACCTTTGTGTGATAAGTCTCACATCCTTTGTGGTTCTCCTGTTAAAGTCTACTATTTCTAGATGCTTCTCCCCAGGTTCATACTAATGAATTGGGGACTTGCATTTTCTTCCGTATAGAGTTTCGAAAGGTGTCATTTCTATTGACGTGTGATAGCGGTTGTCACAGGAAACTCTATCAAGGTAACTTTCTATCCCAGTTCCTTTTAAAATCCATGACACATGCTCTCAACATATCTTCCAGGGTCTGGTTGGTGTTTTCAGATTGGTCATCTGTTTGTGGTGGGAAGTTATACTAAACTTTAACTTGACCCCATTACGCCATGTACACTCATGAAATGGCTGTCTCTTAATAGGATAACTGAGTTTGATCGGTAAAAATGTGCAGATCTTGTCAATCGGTCTCTGATTATCCAAATCGCATCGTCACTATCGGATATTCTAGGCAACTCTACCATGAAATCCATCGTGACTGATCTCGAAACTATTTTTAAACTTAGCATGGACTTAGACTACACATTTCTATCCTTGATTCGAATGAGACTCGATTATCAAATCTATTGATATTGGTCCTGGTTATCATAAGATCTTTTTGATACCACTGTCGTGAAAGTTTCCAAATTCTGAGTGTGATGTACTACTTTCATATAATTTGGATTAGAATGTTCATCCTTGTTGTTGTTTTTTTTTTTTTTTTTTTTTTTGTGGTACTACGTAGTTCAAAATGTAATACTACATATTGAATCATGGGATTATTCCATAATTCTATAATTCTACACTCATCATACTGCTTAGATCTTAAAATATTCTTGGTTATTACTAATCGAGTGCTTACTTATTGGTTCGTCAATTTGCCTGAACCGTTAGGAATATGATGACTCATCTGAAGTCAAACAGGTTACTTGAAACTTTACACCCTTATAGCCCATATTCTTAGTTACTATCTGACATGGTGTACCATGAAGTCATTTTTTTTTTCATGGCTCACGGTACTCTTAAACATACTCATGTATACTTATTAGGTTTTTCATCGTATATCTTGTCATACTGATTTTTTACACGTCATTCTAATATGAGCACGTGTACTTAAAGGTTTTAAACCTATTGAATGCACGGCTTATTTATGGAAAAATCCGTAAATAAGCAAACTTATTTCTCTATTAATTCTTCTCGACATTACAATTCACTAGACTTATAAAAATTTTATCTTTAAAATTAGGATGAAGTCAAAGTTTTGTAATGTTTTTCGTTATTCTTCACATGAAAGCATCCTCCATTGGCGTTTCTTCCCCGAGGATCTTACTAAGATTATTGACCTTACTTTTTATGAGGTCTCTTTCCTACTAATTCATGATCTCAACTTCCTTTCCACTCTTAATTCCTACATTTCTTTATCTGGATCGTGATTTGATATATGGAATGGCTCAAGAATATGTCATCTTAACATTTTCTTACTGGGTTCCCATTATCCAAATTGTTATTAATAATAGTGGAAACTAAAGTTTGTTTATATACTTGTTCTGATACTTTGGGGAATCTATCTTTTCTGAATTTAACTTATGCTATTTTTCTTCTGGGCACTATGCCCTTCTCTTGGAGTATGAGTGAAGAAGTAGCAATCTTACTGTCAATACTTGTAGAGGCTCTCTACTTTGTTCTAATAGTTTTCCTATTGATTATGGACTATCCTCACTTTTACTTTGTTAGTCATAATCACTAAGCGTTTCTTATCAAAACTGTGGTGCCTCAATTTAACTATTCTCCTTATGTATATATGTGTGTATATATATATACACTTAATTTGGAGCTTTACCTTTCCTCTAACCAATAGTTCACATGACGTACTAACTTAGAGGTACCATGGATCCTTCTCGCGTGCAAAAATTGTATTGTAATACTTTATTGTTCTATCCTATTGTAGAATTCGAGACAGAACAACATATCATGTCCCGAATATTTAGGCATCTTCCCTGTCTAAGCCTTATTTTATAGGGTAATGGGACCCTTATGAGTCTAGATTTCGTACAATTTATCGTAACACATACTTTTACAAGATAAGACTGTGTTATTTCCTGAGTTTCGTAAATGATTTCTTGAGGTTTATAGACCTTATATTTATCTTTTAGACTTAATAACTGGTTTCCTCCAATACTTAATTAAGGTATATGTGTATAGGCCTCATCCGACCTAACCTATCTCCTTTTTTTTTTTGTAGCTTTAACTATTTACGCTTCTATCACAAAACACTCATAACTCTCCTTCAATTCTTTGAAGGATAGTTATCGCCACTGTGACTAGCTACATCATCTTTTTCCTTAGGGGTTCTTGATGTAACCTTTAACGATGTGACACTCACTCATTTGTTATGTCTTAGGCTTTATGAGTCTTTCTAAGGGGTCTACCCTTTTCATTCTTATTCGATTGTCGCGTTCACACTACTTTCAAAAGTATGAACTCGCTTAAGTAGATACCATCTCCGTGCTTTAGCATTCTTTCTTCTAATTTACCCTTTTTATAATCAAGTTCTTAAACTCATCTTAGCTCGTGTTTACTTTCCTCAAGAACGCTTATCTTAAACTTATGATTCGGACAAATTATAATAATTTCTTCTTAAAATAGGTATATTTCAAGGTATTACCTTCTTTGATATCTTTGTTTTTAGTTAGGATCATCCATCTTTCGGTCTCTGTGCACTGCCGGAGTATAGTTTGTAGTCTTAATGATTATACACTCTTTTCATTCTTAGCCTAATCCTCAACCTTTAAACTCAATAAGGTAATCCTTCTAGTGTAAAAATGATTAAAAAAAAAAATTTCTTTCATTTTCTTTATATTCCTAAATTGATAATAAAGTTCCCTATTTATTATAAGCGAGGTATATATAAAATAAAATCCTTAAACTATTGGTACGTTTGATACCCTAATATCTTAGTTTTAAGTTACTTATCATATTGATTAAGTTGTTAGTCCTTACTCCTTATTGTTCCTTTACTTATGCAAGATTTTTTCTTTTTTTTTTTTGACTCTTTAAAAGGATTACATTTCATATCCTCTGTTAAGAGTTTGATTTATAATTTCGTGACTTCATAATATCTAATAATGATTGACACTTTGATTCTGAGGTTTCTTATCTTTCTTAAGCTATAATCCCGTTTATCAAGAGATTTCACCTACCCAAGTTAATCTCATTGAGTAGATACGTAGGTGAGCACGTTTATTATTTTATTTGAGAATTACTATTCATGAGAATACCATAAGTTGGGTTCTATGCATATTTCGATTTGGGCAAAACTGTGTCATAAGAAAAGTTTAGCCCTTTTATTAGAGAAATTTGTACTATTCTATTCTTCTTCTAATCACTTAATTCAGTATCACACATCTGTTCGTGGTCACCCTAGTATCGCGCCTACTTAGCACATCTAATCCATGATTTTCTAATGGATAAGGTTATGACAGTGTATTGTCATACCCTAACGCCTACTATCTTATGTCATCACTTATTTTCTGTCAATCGATACTTTCACCGTAAAGGCAACTTTTACCTTTAACATCTTTACCTAATGCAATCTTAATTCTTTTAGCGGATTTTAAACAAGTCCGTAACTGTATTCTTCAATCATAAATAGGGTAAGAATATCTGCCCTTGAGATCGTTGTAGAAGGATTAGTTTGGTCAAAACTAACCTAGAACAACATCCTTCAATTTGTCCATGACATTCGGTGTTCTTTTCTTATCACTTAAACTGCTACTTACATATCAACTCATTGCATTAGTTCTTATACCTTTATCAAATGAGATTCTTAACATTTCGAACCTCTTTTGGATTTGTCTTGACTTATAGTCTTTGTGAGTTACTTATCAACACATTCATAGACAATGGGTACTTTCTATGAGATCGCTAAATATTTTAAGGCTAGCAATCATTGTGTATTATATCTTAAGTGGTTCGCTTAACATCTACCATAAGCTGGTAATGCTTAATGTTGAAGCTCTATTTCCTATGTCACATCTAGATATATATAAATATATATATATATATAGTCATAAAATGTGACCCACATCTAACTTGGCGGCGTTACATCATCCATCTCCTGATTAGCGTCACCTTTATGCTACATATTAAGATCTTCTTTATGGATCCATGCTGAAAATTGCTACTAGTGATGCAGTCATACGGCTTCCTCGAAGGGAGTCTCGATGGTAGTTTCTTCTCAAACTGCTACACGTGGCTCTGATACTTTGCTTGGCTTCAATACTTTGCCTGGCTTCATAGTCCAGCAATGATCATTAAGGGAGTCACCTCAAACGGTCCCACTTCTTGACATATCGTCTTGTCAGCCCAAGGGAATACAACACAGTAAAATGCTGGGGCGGTTCGACTTGAATGGTCCTTGATAGAACGATCTTAATCGTGCGAACATATTAACCTTTCATTGCTCGTTAAATAAGTGTTCGCCTCTTTAACTATTATAATCTAATTGACATAAACATACTTTAACTTACTTGGACTATGGCAAAGTAGACGCGTGACGACGTGGAGTAGGATGGCAGGATACCGGCTCTGATACCAACTGTGACGACCCTCCTATGAGGCCGCCACTGTAACTTACTTTTAACTTGTACTTACTGGGGTTTCTTAAAATTTGCAGAACATTTTTTTTTTTTTAAACATAAGAATGAATACTTTCATAATTCGTAACAATAATTTAAAAATAATGAATCACTCAATTACTAAAAACTTTTCTTAATTTTAGTTAAGATAAAACTTCTAAAAATATCTTTCGAATTGAGTGACATTTGAACTCTTGATTCACATACTCTTTAAAAGCATTTCTAAAACTAGCCAATTTAATTGGGTTATCTCATTTGACTTTAAAATGGATTTCGTGAAAAATCTTAAATTCAAGTACATCTTAAAGTCCTTTTAAGATCACTCATTTAAATCATCATGTTTAAAATTCGTTTATTTGTTGCATGCACTGTTGCAACGTTCTAAAACTTAAATACTCAAAACTAGGATTGTTAGCTACAATCTCAGTTTTCCTAACATACATATGTACATATACCTTTTTAAACATACATGCTTGAAACTTTGTATCATATAAATATATACATGATTATACTTAAACTTACTGCGGAAAATAACTGCGTAAGCGGTATCCATTCCCATCTCCACCATTCGTCCGCCGCTCACCATTGCCCTTCAAGAAATTGTCGATAGGTTTCTTACCTACAAAGATGAACATATCTGATTGAGCTTTCGCTCGCAAGTAGGAACTATATCTCACAAAATAACGTAAGTACACATGTATAAATATGCATGAGTCGATTATGCTTGATTATGATGTTTTATCATAGTCTTATTATCTTGTCTTATCTTTCTTCTTGATGGGCCCGAGTGCTCACGCCCACTTGCGCCGCAATCATCGGGACGTGAGGGTTTGCAAGGTCCCCCGCGACACCGTGATTATAACTTGAACGCCTCCCTTAGGTCGGAGGACATTCTTTTTTTTTTCTTTTCTCCCTTGTGGAGCTGGAATTACCTCCCTTAGGTCGGAGGCTGGTACGGCACTCAACTGAGATTATTCTTATAAGTTCCTCTTGACTTATTAAGGTGTATGCAATATGACCTAGCATAGCATACTATAACATTAACTTAATTTAAGCACATATAATTCATGCCACCGCTTATGTGTATGCATCATAACATAGCATCGTATACCATACTTAAAGCATAAACATGTATATATAACATGTGTAAATTTTTCTTTAAAATCTATTCATTTTGAGGCTAGATTCCTACTTACCTGATTTACAGAGTTTGGAATCCACTTTTCGCCAAACAGTCTATTCTCTTACTTGCTTATTTCTGAAAATGAACACCCATTGAGAGTGTGAGATGAACTGTCGTTTGCTATTCTATTTTAGCAACTTATGAAGGAATCTAACCCTTTTCTTAAGGCATGTATTCCTTTCCTTTATTGAAGGATAATTTACTATAAGGATCGATTTATTAAATCCTTAAAATCTTATTTTCCTTAATTGCCCTTAACGTACTTATGTCTAGGTTGGAAATCAATTACCCAATCTAGTAACTTATTCTCCATAATTTTCCTCATTGGACTTACTACGATATTAAGGCCCAATTCGGCCTAGAACTTATTCACGGCATTCTAACTCGTAGGCCGTTGAAATTTAAACTCAAACGAAGTCTCTTAGATCAATGCGGGCGTTGGACCCACATCAACCTTCAAAATTCTACGGACCTATCGTATTGGGCTCGTGGGTGCCCATCGGGATGTTTTGCTTGAAAACTATTAAGCTTTTAAAAGAACTATCACTCGATTTTTATGAAATGATAACTCACTCATTTAGTTACAAGCACTAAAATCCCGTTGTAAAATCTCTTTTTGAATACCGACTTTTGAAAACTATTCCCCAAGTCGTTTTATGGTTAACTTACAAACCACCGTGAAACTATGTCGTAGAAACCTTTTTTGAAATCTTTCTTCATTGCTATTCCTCGTTAAAGTGAGGTCTAAAACCATATTATTCTACTAAACTCACATCTCGGGTTCTTTGATAACCTTTGTTAAAAACGACACTGTTTTAGTTTCGTTTGTTAAAACTGTACAGTTTCTGAAATCTGCGTTTTACCGCATTTTAGAGTCGGATTTCAAAATTTCATTCTTCATGAAATCTTCTCGTCTCGTCGAGATCTAAAATTTTCGTTTTTGGTGAAAGTTGAAATTCGGCCTCTAAAGGCCTCGTTTAGCTGAAAACAGTGGCTGCTATTTTTCTTTCGTTTACCTAGAATGCTGCAGCATTTTAAAAATGCTGTAGCAATCATTTTTTTCTTTCCGAAACTGTGTTTGGACATCCTGTTCGTTTTTTTTTACAAAATGGCTTCAAACTCGGTTTTAGAGTTAAATTTGGATTTTGTCATAGTCATAGGAAATGTTCAAAACATCAAGGGCTATAAGGTCAAACTTTGAAACATCGTAAAATCTCACTCTAGGGTCCTTATTTTCACGTTCATAGTAACCGGAAATTTTTCCTCTAACCGGAAGTAAGCAAGCTTAAATCAAGCATAAACATACCACATCAAACTAACCTCAAAACATACAAAACCAACATAAAACTAACATAAAACTCACACACTCTTATTACAACCCATGGCCTTAAGGAATCACAAATTACATTCATAATCCCAAGCTTAAGATTTGCTAGAAAAAATAATGGAGAAGAGTTCAAGAAATTACCCTTGAAGAACTCTCTCTTGAAAACTTTTTGAAATCCTTCTCTTCTCCTCCAACTTAAGCTAAGATTTGTGTGAAATGTATGGAAACTTTTGAGTGTATTTTGGCAAAGGAGAGGCCCGGTTCTTTAGTGAGAGAAAGAGGAAAAGTTAGCAAAAAAATGAGGCTTAGGTTGAGGTGGTTCTATTTATAGGCAAGTAGATGATTATTTTAACTCTTTTAGTGACCTCATTTAATTGACTAAAGTCATGTTAACCTCCCCTTTAGTCATGGCGGATTGAGTCTCAAGAGAGAAGTGAGGTAAGCCACTTCTATAAATAGTTGATTTGACTACATCTCATCATGAAGGCTTCTAGCACACTTAACCAAACAATTTTTTTTTTTTTTTTTTTTTTTTTTTGGCTTAAACCTCTTCACATGGCGGTTCTATGGAAGGAGAAAAGAAGAAACAATTTTGCCATTAATTCCCTTCACCCACTATCTATCCCATCACCTTACCATGTCATTCACTTACACACTCCATCAATTAAATTTTGGCTCTACATTTGCTATGCTTGGCCGGCCATGTGGGGAAGGAGAGAGGAAAATCTCACCTACCCCTTGTACTCTTGTCCACTTAAATTTTCCTTGAATCGGATAAAAATTATATCGATTGTAAGGAAATACCTAGCCGACGAGGAAATTCTAGTTTCGGCGGTTCCTTTTCTCTTTGCTCATTTACAGTTTAATATTAATTTCGACTACTTTGACATCACATTAAATTCTTACTTGCGTAATGTCTTGAACTGTTTCAAGTCTTGAAATTAATTCTAGACCGAACAAATTCTACATTTAACTTTTCTCGCATCATATCCCCAGAACGACATTGTTTACGATGGTGTCAAATCCTCGAGCTCACATTGTACCCTTTTGTTATGGGTATTTATCTTGTGACTTTAATCTAACCGGTCGGCAATTAAGGATTTTTCTTCTTTAAAAATGTCGATTGCATTTTTTTTTATGTTTGCTAACATCATGCTGTGTTTAGAGATTCTTGAAATTAAGATTCTCAAACTATACTTGTACTGAAAATTATTCCGCCTTAAAGTACGGCAATAATTTATCGATCGAATTTACTTGATCGAAAACATAAACTTAACATGAAATCTGCTACAGAATTTGGGAATACAGATATTGATTCCATAAATCCTTCAGTCACATAATATTTTCTAGGAAAATCCTTGGCTTAAATAAATAAATTGTATTATTTAAAGTCTGGGATTTTCTCAGTCATTACAATTAATGCTTTATCCTGCGGCAACAACAAACAACCATCAAGATATCAAGAGACGAACATTGTTGTTTGTTCTTAAAAGCTTACATGCCAAAGTTGGCTTGCGGCTGATTATCTGTTTGTGCAAGTTACGTGTCGATCCTTGATCAAGTGGTATTCCCTTTGTAATAAAATTCTAATTTTCTTTGCTTCTGTGTCAACTTTTTCTTAGAGGAGTTATATTTTGTTTTTGAATACGCTGGGAAGTGCTCTCTGAATGTTGCGGAGCTAATTCTTTACTTTGATGAGAGTTGTATGGGAAACAAAATGCTCTCTAGAAACGCATCATAACAATGGTATCATCCTTTTATGCTCTCCCTCCCCCTCCCACACTCTGATCCTTTTTTCTTATGAAATAGTAAAATTCTTCATCAGTTTTCCATTATGTTAAATTTTTGAGTCCGATATTGTTATTAGTTTTCTAAGGTACTTTTCAATCCATGTATTGATATCATTCAATGTCTTACTTCACTTCAACACTTGAAGATTGGTAGCGGGTACCGAATGTAGCTTTGAGCCCTCCCACTTTCTCTGCTAAATTTTTTACTCAAGCTACTTCTTCTCTCTTCAAGTTGTGAGTGGGTCTTTTTCTGATATGATATATGGAAATCTGACTTTTGTGGATGGACTGAAGCAAGATGACTTTTGTGGTCTATTATTGATAATGATACGCCAATTCTGTTTGTTTCTTCATCATCTTTTTTCTATGAGCTTAAAATTTTGATGAATCTCATTGTGTTTTTTCAGATTTAAATTGGAGAAGTGAACTGCTCTCTGGTTTCTCCTCAAAATGTAATGAAATGGTAAAATCCTTCATCTGTTTTTCTATATGCTAATCCTTTTCAATCCTTAATTAGAATAGTTCTTTTTATTCTTCTATTCACGTTTTCCTGATCAAACATTTGTCTTTCTTGACTTCAGATGTGAGCAGAACACCTGAAAAATATGTTGGGATTGATTCAAGATCATGAGTTTCCATGCATCAGATTATGCAAATGATTCATAGTGGTTTAGTTTTCAAGGTAAGCAAGTCAATCATGTAAGTTTAATACTTTTGTTAGAAAATGCCGATTTTATTCACCATTTTATTGCCATCTAATTCTTTTTGGAAGAGTTCTTTAGTTTGATTTTTGTCTTTTTCAGTTTTTTGTTGGAGAAGCGAGCTACAGAATGGAACACGGTTCAATACATTCGCAAACATACTCTCTAAAAGTTTTGGATGATGAACTTATGCAACCTCAACATTACAAAGTACTCAAAACGTTTACTCTTCTTTTTTGCCTAAAAAAGTTTCCAAAAGTGATCTTATTATTTTTCAAGTGATTTTCATACTTATGTAGCATGGCTAAAACAAAATGGAAACAAAGAATGCAGATTCTGCTTGATGATATTTGTCAGGGTGTTGGAGACAAATATGTAGGATCCAATTCCTGCAAATATAAGTATCAGTTTTTTATATTTCTATACTGGTTTCACAATCATAAACTTTTATTCTTTTTTTCTATAGTATGGTTGAAGTACAGATTCCAAGATCAAGATTTACACGAAGAGCACAGCAAGTTGGCCTAATTTGTGCAAGCACAATTTTGATCCCGTGTTAGAGTTGGTAAATTAATCACTGTATTCCTAAGTTAGTAGTACTTAAAAAATTTTATTGTTTCCAAGATCTACTAATGTTTCAACATGGTTTTGGTAAGAATGTAAAGGAACTACGAGTGGCTTGATCCCTTCATTGGGTACGTAGGCAGCCTGGTTTAGGTCCAGCCACAAATAAATAAAACAACCTTTTTTTTTTTCCTTCCAGTATTGGAATTATATTAATAGCAATCTTTATGAATGACCTTAAGAAAGATTTAATGCGTAATACTTGCTGCATTATGTGATTATTATGCACTGCGACTCTTGCTTACTTCTGACTAACTCTTTGATGCAAGGATTAGTACCAAAAATTATAGTATTTAGGGATGCTGTGTCAGTTGTGCCATTGTAATTATTTAGGGATGTCACAATTAGAGAGTTTAGTTCCAATGTTGCATAGTTTAACGAGATCAACGCCGAAAGGAGATGGATTTTACCAAGATTATAGAAGAGCTTCACAGTTTTTCTTCAACTGCAATTCAGAAAAAGGAAATTGATTAAGCTAATAGAGCTGTGTTTAGAAAGTGGTCACCATTCTGCTTCTGTTAAATATTCAGCAAATTAAGTTTTTGAAGCACTATGCTTAGTCTAATGAAAAAAAAAAACAAAAAGGAAAATCTCTCAAAAAGAGACTATAGTTTTAGTCATTTTGACTATGGGAAGCAACAACTCTTTGTATATAGAAGTTACTGAAATAAAACAAATAGTTGCAAAGCAGAAAGTCAGAAAGTTCCTTGGGAGTGAATGTGATTCGGTTCCAGCATCAATGAGAAATTCAAGAACTTGTGGCTTTCTTCTTCTGCCAAATGTTGGAACTTACTATGAAAGTACCTTAACCTTAGTATGATATAAGTCTAAAACCTTGTACCTAATTTTCTGGGGAAGACAACTTTTTCACCTATTCCAAATTGATTCTTATTCTTTTGTGGATATCTCAAGATCCAACATGATGTTTTGGTAAGCTCATCGACAGTTCCTTCAGATTCCATCGCGACCAATGCAAGTCAAAAAGTTGAGGGAGCTTGGCATGAGATCATCATTTCCTCGAAAAGAATTCTAGTTTTTAACGCGAAAGTTTAGTTTTGCAAGAATTGAAGCCTCAAAAGCTCCTTATTGTTGCTCAATGCTAATGAATGAGAAGCCGTTTTTGAGTGGTGAAGTTTTATTGATCATTTCAATATTAAAAACTCTCAAGCCGTTTTCGAGTGGTGAAGTTTTAATGATCATTCCAATATTAAAATATTTTTTTTAACGACGTCATGTTTTTTTTATTTTTTTTTTGTCAGCTAAACATTATCGTCCAATCCTTTCCCGTAAACCGCTATTTATACGCTCTATACTTGTTCGCCAAAATTATAATTCATTGAAAATATTACAAATTGTAACTTTCAGTTCCAATGTCATTTTAGATTTCAGGAGATGACACCAAACATATATATATATATATATATATACATATATATATGGAGTTTCAGTGAAGTTATGCAATATCTAGTTTATATCTATATGGCAGCCAAGTTATGAAATTGCAATTTGATGAAGAAACAGGCGTGAATTTGATCTAATTTATATATATGGAGTTTATATCTAATTTATATATAAATATATATATATTTATATATATATGAAGCTTATATCTAATTTATATCTATATGGCAGCCAAGTTGGACTCCTACTTTTACTTTCATGAAAAGTTGGCATAAGTGAAGCGTATTCCTTAATTGTCAAACCAGCTCTTCTTCTTTGCCACTGGAGAATAATGATCATAAATAATTTAAGGTGATTTGGTCATGTCCTTGCTTATTCCTGTTATTGATCACATATATGCATAATTAATGGTCTTTCGATCGGTATACTTTATAATATCTACTTGAATTCCAAATAACCTAAACAAAGTTAATATGGGCATTTTTTTTTATTAAAATATACCTCACAAATTCATATTTATATTCGGCGAATCATATACTTGGTTAATTTATAGGTTCCTTTTGATATATAGGAGTTGGTTCTTTAATATTCGGCGGCTCATCATATATCTTGGAAACCTATTGTAATATTTTTCCTGAAAAATTTTGTGTAATTTTGTATAATAACGGTGGTAGTGGTGTAAATTATTGGGCCGGGCCGTCCAACCTGCTACAATAGTAAATTCGGCACGGCCCGTCCTTGTACTGTTGAGGGTCGGGCTGGCTCGATACGCTAGAAGGGTTTGGGCTAGGCCTCATGTTTGAAGCCCGCGGTCCAGGTCCGTGAAGGCCTAAGCACGTCCCAGGCCTAGACACGGCCGTGAAGGCCCGACCCTAGCCATGAACCGGTCGACTGCTTCGGTTGGCCGGTGCCTACTCAACGGACAAAAATAGATCCATTGTACAATGAGATTAAGAGAGAGAAAACATTATAAAAGATCTCTAAGGTCCGAAAAACAGATGAAGAGAAAATCATATTGTAACAATCTAAGGCTCTAAACTCTCTCCAAATCTTCTCTTGGGACTACAAAATTTTATATCCCTCACAACATTCTCATCTCCTCTACATCACTCTCAACTCCTCTCACTCTCAATAACTCTATCTCTCATATTCTCTCTCTGGTTTCATATCACTTTAATAAATCACATCTTTTTGGTGCATATGATATATTATTTTTTTTGTCATTAAATATGATAAAAAGGGTGAATCCGGTGCAATCCAATGGACCGCTAGTAGAGAAGCAGTACTCCACCAGCCAACCAGTGATGCCTCTACCAGTCACCCACCCCGGTCGACCGGTGCATGTTCAGCGACCATAAATTGGATCGTTGAACTTCAACAGGGTTAGAAGGGCCGTGCCGGTGTGACGATCCTTGCTTCTAATATCACTACTACGTTTATACTTAATCCATATCTTAATCCTACTACTTTAAAACTATAGACTCCCAAAATTTAGGTTACTTTTTTTTTCCTTCAATATTGAAATAAGTACTAATATACTTTGTCGGGATAAGACTTCGATTATTATTTCATAGTAAAACTTGAATTTTAAAAATAATTTTCTCAAAATTTTTTAACTTTTTCACATTGAATAATTTATAGATAAAATTCTTTCAAAACTTCAAAATCTATTTCTAGGCATGGTCATACATTCGACTTACCATTTACTGACTGTAAGGAAGTAACTTTGCCGACAGGAAATTTCAGTTTACGTCAGTTCTTTTTCTACTATTCATTTACAGTTCAAAATTAATCCCCGACTACTTCAATATTGCATTAAATTCTCACTTGCGTAGTATGTCGAATTGTTTTAAGTTTTGAAATTTATTCTGGACTAAACAAATTCTAAACTTAAATTTTATGTATTAATACATAAATTGCATTATATAAAGTTTGGGATTTTTTTGGTCATTACACAAGATTTCTCCCTAAAGAAAAATACTGAAAACATAATCTAATAACCGAAAATTTATCCTTTAGACATTAGGTTTTTCGGTATCATTCATTATCATAAGCAAATCATCATTCTTATCAAAAAATTTTCATGGTGTCTAGTATTCATGGACATGCAGCCAAGGTGAAAAATGAGGAGAAAAGTGAAATTTTACCTTAAAAGATTGAAGAACAAGTTCTAGTGACGCTAATCAACGGTAGTTTTCCGCCGATTTTGATTTGAACTCAGTTTTCTCACTTTGGGAAATTTTTTTCTTCTCTTTCTTTGGCTGAGTTCTCACTATTTTCTTGCATAAAAATGAGCATTTTTCTTTTATTTTTCTCTTATAAAAACGCTCACAAAAGAAATGAGGGACCTATGTGCAATTTTGACATTCTCTAGGGTATTTTTTTGTAAAAATATCAAAATATCTATTTGGCTTCTCCCCTTAGTCTTGGCCAGCCATATAATCTCTTTCCATGTGTCCTAATCTCAGCCCAACATTCATTAATCACCTCAAATCTCAACTATTCATTTTTAATAATTATCTTATTTCGGTTCATTTAATTCCTATTCAGTGCGTGTTTTAGCAACGTTTTTTAGACAGTTGGTCAACTTGGGCAACTTTACTCAACCTTGACTAACTTCTCAAGAGTGACCTCTTGGTCGACTGTTGGTCAACAAATTTTGAGTCGGTCAACCATATTCGGTCGAAAACCTTAATTTTCTTGGTTTAGCCTTCCGAACCCCTTTTTCATCTGTACTTCGTTCTAATTGTTTCTAAAACCTTAGAATTAATGTTTTTCAATTCTTTTTCATTTTTTAAACTTAATATTCATGTGTTTGTCCTCTTGTGAGAATAACACAACATTCCGTGCCTTTTTCTTGATTACAGTTTGAAATTCGGTAACTGTATCATAGTTTAGAAATTTCTGATTTCTAGCTTATAATTTGCTACTTAATATTAATATCAACAAATACTTATCATAAAAGTATTCATATTCATAATACAGAGAATTCTAAGAAATTTCATCTTATACAATAATTTCTTCAACAAATTTTCCGGTCATGATAGCCGGCCCGTGAATAGCCTGAGCCCGGACGCGGCCTTGGCCTTTATGAACAAGGGCTAGGGCTAGGGCTGGGCTTGGCACGGCCTAGGCCAGTCACGGGCCGGGGGTTAGCACAACTATTTTGACACCTCTAAACGGTGGTGTATAATAACGGTGGATTAAATTATATTATAGTCATATCATGTTATACTTGTCGACCTATTTTCATTTGTTCTCATTCTAGAAGATGAGATACCATTCATTCCAAATATTTTTACCGCTATAAGCCAACTTGCACCTAAGCTGAAAAATACAAAATAATTGACAAGAGGGAGTTTTCTGGTAGGCTAATCCCATTGATAGTATCCGTTTCTGACCGTTTGATTAGGTAAAAATCACATTATATTGAAAAAATATGTCAAAACAAACAGTGTCTGATATAAAGACGGCTGAAATGAAGAACTACCCATAATTTATTTATTTTTTGATCGTATCAAAAAAGCTCTCTTAAAAAAAGGTTAGCATGAAGGGAGAAAATGTCTCATATATTTATCAATTTTTAGAGGGCAGTTTGTGATATATGAGGTTAGGTGGGGGTCAAAAGTGTCCCATCTATTAAGACATGAAATTATTGTTAAGACATGCTTGTTGACACGAGAGCTTGTTATAGTTAGTAGTAAAAACCTTTTTTCATATTCTTTGTAACTTAAAACTGTATCGCGGACTTGTAATGTTGTAAAAGCCTAAAAGGTAATCAAGGAATATTAGTGAAATAAACTAAAAAAAAAAAAAAAAAGAAAGATCACCCTTTTGATAATTGAACAAGAGACTGGAACCTCAAGTCACGATTAATTACAAATTGATGATTATATACATAAATGAATAAAATAATGCATGCCGGTAAGTAAGAATATGGATTGATTTGCTACTACAACCACCTCATGCGAACACAATTAGCAGTGTGTTTAGAAATCAAAGATTGAATATATAGCTAAGGTAAATTATTTTCTACGAGTTTATTTTAATTAGTTCATGGAATACAGCAGAAAACTTTCTTTCATTTTAATAAGTCAATGAATTAGTATAATGTAATAGGATTATTGGTATCACTTTAGGAATTAGAGAAGAACTAACCCGGAATAAACGTACGTAATTAATAAATGAAAATTCCTGTAATGCCTTGCGTAATTAATAAATTCCTGTTATTTCTCATCGTCAACCTGTGAACTACTCAAAACTCATTTGCATTTGCTTCTTCTTTGTCGATTCGTGATGTAGTGGAAGCTTGATCAAAGAAAAAAGACAAAATAATAAAATAAAAGGGTAATCAATTAGCCTGTTGATTCACACAGAGTATCAAGAAAATCGCTTTAAAATCCTTTAATTCACACAGAATACCAGAAATTGGCATGAAGATTAGTTGATTCACAAAGAATACCAAAAATTAGAAAAATAGTTAGTGTAAACACTCGTGTTTCATTCATAAAAATTCTCCCTCCTTACATATGATTGAACTGACATATTTATAAGCTAAACTGCCACAAATGATAACGGCAAACTACAATTGCGTAAGTAAATGAATAAAATAATGCATGCCGGCAAAGTTTGTCCTCAATTGCGTAAGTAAGAATATGGATTGATTTGCTACTACAACCACCTCACGTGAGCACAATTAGCTGTATGTTTAGAAATCAAAGATTGAATATATAGCTAAGGTAAAGTAAGGCAAACTTTCTTTTATTTTAATAAGTCAATGAATTAATATAATGTAATAGGATTATTGGTGTCACTTTAGGAATTAGAGAAGAACTATATAACGCGGAATAAACGTACGTAATTAATAAATGAAAATTCCTGTTATGCCTTTCGATCATATAAATTCCCGTTATTTCTCATCGTCAACCTGTGAACTACTCAAAACTCATTTGCATTTGCTTCTTCTTTGTCGATTCGTGATGTAGTGGAAGCTTGATTAAAGAAAAAAATAAAATAATAAACTAAAAGGGTAATCAATTAGCTGTTGATTCACACAGAGTATTAGGAAATCCTTTGATTCACACAGAATACTGAAAATTGACATCAAGATTCGTTGATTTACAAAAAATACCGAAAATTGGAAAAATAGTTAGCGTAAACACTCATGTTTCATTCATAAAAATTCTCCCTCCTTACACATGATTGAACTTACATATTTATAGGTTAAACTGTCCCAAAGGCAAACTACAAATAAAATTGTGAAAATAAATGATTCTGAAAATTAAAAAAAAAATTAACTTATATTTGACCTAACTATTACGCTAAAAGGAAACTTTCCTAGATGTAAAATTGCTAGCTTTTAAGAATAGAATTTGACTTTTATTTGTATTAATCGTTTTTCTATAGGCTAATTAATATTTTCCCTATGCATTATATTATTCTAATAAATACTTAAAGTACTGCTAATAGATTTTATCTTCTTCATCGTGAATAATTAATGAATAAAAGTGTTAGAACCGGTTATGTGCTTTTATCGTGTTTTCTTATAAAATGATTAAGGATTACCAAAGCAAAACACAAAAGCAGAGCAAATACTATACAATGATTAAACTTGGTTTAGTCAAACCGACCTACATCCACGGGGCCACGCCTAGACATCAAGCAATCCACTAATAAGTAAAAAGTTACATACACCAATCAGACTTAACCAACTCAAGAATCCCTCTTGACTATCGATGCCACTGTGTCTAACACCCTAAGTGGCTAGCTTGGTGAGCACCACTCGTCTTCAAACGCCTTCTCCCGAAAGCTCACAAAATCATCTCTCAAAGATCAAAATCGATGAACGATATATCTCTTCAACTTGTGCACACCTTACTTTTTCAGAATTGCAGTGCGTATTCTGATTCCTCATGCAACAACCTTTTATAAACTGATCTAATTCAAAATTAGAATCTGTCTCAGAATCTGTAGTTACAGATAAGACAGTTATCAATTTTAAAAATCAAAACACGTAATCTACTTCGCATATTCCAGTTTCAATTTCCTTTACCCGGATTCTCAGCACTCCAATTTTTTTAAATGATATCTTGACAAAATCTGTAACAGAGATTTGTTTCATTTTCAAATCCTGGTTTAAATCAAAATACCATCACAATCTTGATCTCTTCCACAAAATCCTCAGAGCCTTATCTTAATGAAACTAATTTCTTCTTTTTGAACGAACCCAATAAATTCGAAAGCCTAACTCCAGATTTTGTCAAAAACACACAACATTACTTAAGGAACCAAACGACTCAAACAAAAGTTGTACGACATTTCTTGACACTTTCAAAATAAGCAATCCAAACATGAAGCCCAACTAAGCCAATCAAAGCCTAAAACATAAAAAGAGAGTCAAAACGACCCACATGACTCAACAAAAAGCTTAAGAGTTAAAGGAAAGAAAGGAATTATTCATACGATGAATTTGCTTTAAAAAAAAACCGACAGCTTTTACTTGAATATCTCCATTTTCCACCAAAATTATCAATTATCTGTTTTTGTCCCGAACTCTAAAACCCATTTGAATTTTTGAATTCATAGTGTTTTCATTCCAATCTCATTTTTAATTTAATGATCAAGTCATCAAGGCAGAACTGATCCTGTCTCCCATTGCTGATAAAATCCTCGGGGGCTTGGCATCTGCTGCAGTGAAAGAGATTGCATTGCTTCAGCTTAAAGAAACCATTTCAAACATCAAAGCTGTGCTTCTTGATGCTGAGGAGAAGCAAGTTCACAGCCACCAAAGTCAAAAATTGGCTCCAGAGGCTTGGAGGTGTAGTCGATGATGCTGACAACTTGGTGGACGAGTTCAACATTGAAGCTTTGCGACGACAAGTGACGCCTGCAGGAAGAGAAATGGTCATGCAGTTATGCACTTGTGCACTTTCTTCTCTTCCTCAAACAAACTTGCCTTTCGGCACATGATGGGTTGTTGGATTAGGGAAATAAGGAAGAAACTAGTTACTATTTCCAACTACAGAAATGTCCTTTACGAAGTTCATCGCAGAAGACAGCCAAGTGATCTCTAGAAGAGGGAGAGAGACTCGCTCATTTGTCCGGCAAGAAGAGGTAATTGGTAGGGACGGCCGAAGAGAATGTCTCCGTCATTCCCATCGTGGAAAAACCACACTTGCTCAAAGTGTTTTCGATGAGGAGGCTATCCAAGAACATTTTGAGCTAAAGATTTGGGTGTGCGTTTCTGACAATTTCGACTGCAAGTTAGCTTCGGAAACTACTCAATGGGAAAAGGTATCTCCTTGTGTTGGATGATGTTTGGGAGGAAAGCCGTGAAAAATGGTTGAAGCTAAAAGATTTGTTAATAAGTAGACTATCACAGGGAAGTAGAATTCTAGTAACTACTCGCAGTAAAAAGGTGGCTATGATTATAGCAACGATCAAGCCATACCAATTAGGATTCCTAGATGAAGAAAAGTCTTGGTCTTTATCTGAAAAGATGGCTTTTAGACAAAAGAAGAGCCAAGAAATACCAAGATTCGGGATGTCTGTAGGCAGATTGTGCAACGGTGCGGAGGAGTGCCTCTTGCAATTAAAGCAATAGGAAGTATGTTGTATTTCAAAACTTCAGAATCAGAGTGGTTGTTCTTTTATAAAGGATTTTCAGAGATACCTCAACAAAAAAAAAAAAAACAAAAAAAGATGACATTTTACAAATGCTTAAATTGAGTTATGATCATCTTACCTCACAGTTGAAATGTTGCTTTGACTATTATAGATTATTTCCTAAAGATTACAAAATTAAAGTTCAAACGTTAGTAAAACTTTGGATGACACAAGGGCTTCTCAAGTTACAAGATGCAAGTGGTGATCAATGTTAAGAGGATGTGGGTTACGGATATTTTGTAGATTAAATTGAAAGGTCATTCTTTCAAGAAGTTGAAGTAGATCAATGGGGCATTGTGGAAAGATGCAAAATGCATGATCTCATGCATGATCTTGCGATAAAAGTAGCAGGAACAGAATGTGCCATTGTACTCTGGAGGAAATGTTGACGAGGATACTCATCATGTTTCTTTTGATTTCAATATTGATTTGCCAAAGAAAACTTCTACGTTTTTGGTTGAAGCAAGGAAGATTCGAACAGTTGTTTTGATTTCTCAAGAGTCCAATTGGCAGGTGTAAGCATTTGAGATATCTAGATCTTTCAAGTAATGTGGATATCAAGATGCTTCCCAGTTCGATTACAAATCTCCTGAATTTGCAGACACCAAGACTGAATGGTTGCTCCAACCTTCGAGAATTTCCCAGAGAGTTGAAGAAGCTCGTCAATCTCAGACATCTTGAACTCGATAGGTTCAGCAAATTGACTCATGCCATGTGGATTGAGTCAGATGACTAATCTTTAGACAGTGCCGAGGCATGGTGGGGAGCTAAAAGAATTGATGGGATTGAGCAAATTGAGAGGAACATTGGAAATTTTGAATTTAAGACATGGGAATGGTGGAACAGAATTTGGGTCTGCAAATTTAAAGGGAAAAAAGAGTATCTTCAATCCTTAGAATTGGAGTGGAATTTAGGTGTTCACATCGATGGAACAGAGGCCTCTGTTGGTCATGAAACGTCATTGGAATCGCTTCAGCCGCACCCAAATATTCAAGAATTGGTTTTGCGATATTATTCCAAGATGGCTTTCTTCATGTACAAATTTAGTCAATTTGTCACAAAGATCGTGTAAGAAATACCGACATTTAGTGCCACTGAATCAATTCCACCGTCTTAAGAAATTCTAACTCAACTTGATATTGCAGAATTCACAACATCAGAAGAAAACAAGCTTGGACAAGTCACGAATGAAGAGGTAAATACAGATTAATTGATCATGATCTGCTAGCTCTTTTTTTTTTTTTTTTTTTTTTTTTTTTTTTTTTTGTTAATAGCCCGTCATTTTTCCACATTACATGGATTGTTAGTCCGACTTTGCTGATGATTTATCTAAAATTTTTAGTTGTGGGTGGTTTCATATATATAATAATGCGGCATCATAATAGTTACACCAATATCTTAATGCTTCTCTTGTCTCCCAATATATTATGAACAGAACACCTGAAAGGCTATATATTGTTCATGTTCTTTCTTTCTTTTTCTTTTTTTTTTTTATAAAAAAAAAATCAGGTTATAAAGTAAGGATTTATGAATATTTCCAACTTTTTTTTGGCATATAATTCGGAATTTTAAATTTACAATATTTGCAGTTTCTTTGTGTGTACATTTGACCAAAGTAGTCCAAGCATCACATTTGTATGCAACACAAACGACTCATAGAGGTCCAGTTAATTTTTCCTGTAAGCAAGTCAATTATGTTAGTGTTGTTAACAAATTCCAATTCTACAAATCATTTCAATCACCTAATTCTTTTTCTATCAGCTCTTACATGATTTATATGATCATGATTTTCTTAATATTTTTTTAATGTAAGCATTTTTCTTTTTCAATTTCTTTATTTATTTTCTATTTTACATATTTATTTCTATTGACCATTTTCTTTTTTGTAGTTTGGTGCAAGCATCGAATATAAAGATCATAATATACAAGTACTATGGACAGGACTTGGCTTAATCTACTGTTTTTTTGATTTCTACTTTTTGTTTTTTTAAAGGTTTCAAAGAATTACTAATGTTTTAAAATCGTTTCGGTGAGAATGTAAAGGAGCTATGAATGGCAGCCTGGTTCCGGTTCAGGTCTAGCCAAAAACAAATAAAATTACTTTTTTTTTTTTTTTTTTTTTTTTTTTTTTTTCGAGTTTTGGAAGATTAGGAACACTCCTAGAATATGAAAGATCTTAAAAAAAGATGTTAGGGTCAGTTTCAATTATAATAGCGGAAAGAACGTTCATTTTACTGAGATTTTAGAATTACTAAAGCATTAATTTAATTACTAAAAGCATCAACTCTTTGGTTTTCAATCTTGCAATATTCAAGAATCCTTTTTCTAAATTAAAGGAAAGAAAAAAGGAAGGAATATATCTTTAACCATGGATCTCGCGATTCTGCCATTCTTCTTCTCTTATATGTTAGCCAATAAGAATAACTTGACAAGAAATTTCATTTTTATATTCTTAAAAAAAAGCTATTAGATTTGGAATCTTGAATACAAAAAAAAACTTTAATTTTTTTTAGCAAGGTGCTACGTAAAATAGTTAAATCATAGAGAATAAAAACTGCATTCTCAATATCTCATTAGCATACAAGCAACTATGTTGTTTTTTTGTCGTTTGATCATTTTTCTACTCAAATAACTTCATGCCCAAAATTCCCTGATTTAATGCTATATATTAATCCAACTCTCTCAGACATCTAACGTATTTGGAACCAGAGAGGTAATTAATACTGACAGTAAATCAAAATGGTGAAGACAAAATGAAGAATGGCATAAAGATTTTATGAAGAGGTTCATCCATAATTGATCTATGTATGTCCTCGTTTGGCAGCAACTTCTTCTCAAAGCCAATTGGAATAATTTCAAGACTGAAAGAATTCAAGGCACAAAACTCCCTGATCTTTTGAGAAATTCATTTTCTCATGAAAAATGAAATTAATTTTATCACTCCAGCTCTCAAATATTGTAACCAATTACTTCACTACAATTTAGTAATAATATCTAAAATATTCACTTTAATTTCGCGACCATCACACATATACATATAAAACTAATTGTTCTCTGAGATCTCTCTGCACAGTAGAATCCTATTAAGTGGTTCTCTTCGCTCTCGTCTAATTCCACTTCTTGCCCTACGTTTCCCTCTTCCGAGTAACAAATTAGGGAACATAAATAATAAAGAAAATGAATAATATAACTAATTTCCTTGAATACAAAGATTATCAAAGATATCACAAACGTCAAATGGGATTTTATGTATTCATTTAATTAGAATTATTCCTCTAAGTAATCTTTGTATTTTAGGAAATAAGTTGTATTAGACTTTTTTTAGATCCAATGCAATATCTTGGAGCTTCAAAAAGCAACGGTCTATGATTGGTCACTTGTCCGGAATCATAGTTGGGAATACCGGGTTGTTGCCTCAACGGCACCCGAACTCATGTGGATCAACTTTTTACTACAAGAGCATCAACAACATAAACACATCAGCTCTCCGCACAAAACCGTTTTATATTATGAGTAAATTATACGAGCATGCAAAGCAGTTGTAAAAAGTATAAACTCTACCTCTTGTGCAGTCCATAATTCCCGAGTTGTGCTTACATTCAAGGTTTCCACAACACCAAATTGGCTAGGTCACATTAAGCACCTAGTCCACCACAATTTGGCAGGGGCTCTAATTTCATCAGCTTTCTGTTAATGACCTCGTTGTTGTTGTTGTTGTTGTTATTGTCATGTTCATGATTAGAATCTGTGACAACCAAATAAGTCACAACTAAAACGACGATTAACATTGTCCTCACGGCTAGCTATTCCTGCATAATCTTCTTAGCACTCACCATGATCACTCAATATTATTGTTTTTTTTTCTCGCTCAGTACTTTCTAAGTGTGGGTGTTCTTTTCCGATTCAAAGTCTAGCTATTTATGGCCATCATCTAAGGCAAAGATCTTTCCAGTTCCGATGCACCTACGTGGCAACACCTCCTTCTCTTACTTTTTTCTAAAAAATAAAATCATTATTTGTCCCTTTTTTTCATTTTTTCCATCTTTTCCTTAAATTTTACTTTTTTATATTTATTTTTGCCACTTTTTTCTTAAATTTTACTCTTTTCAATTTTTTTATTTTTTCTTTTCATTATTTCTCAAGTGCTCTGTCCTCCAAAGAATTTCAACTTATTTACAACAGACTTTTTTTTGAAATACTTTTTCTCCTTGATTTATTTGTGTCAAAATAATTTCTTTTAAATCACGCACAACTAATGTTAAATTTCTTACATTATTCTCTTAACCTAACACCAAAGCTGAATTCTAAGTCGTTGACATATTAAATCTTGAATTTCTTAAGATGATTAATGTTCTTCGTACTTGCCATGATCACAATATCTTTGTGGTTTATTTATTATTTATTATTTTAGTTTTTATTATTTCTCAAGTACTCTGTCCTCCTAAGCGTTTTAACTTATTTACAACATACTTTTCTTTGAAATATTTTTTTCCTTGACTTATTTGTGTTAAAATAATTTCTTTTAAGTCCTTGACACAAAATACTAAATTTCTTACATTATTCACTTAACATAACACTAAATTTTAAGGCTCTTTCATTTTACCGATTCGAGTTTAGAATTCGTGTTTTGCTACAGTAGTCATATCTAACTTTTTTTGCTACAGTAAAAAGATCTCACATGAAGTCACATCTTAACTCAAATTATAAACTCGAATCAACGAACAAAACGGGCCCTTAAATCATTGACATATTAAATTTTGAATTTCTTAAGTTAACCACTCAGTAATAATTTAACCACTTAGTTAACATAGTTACTGTGTTCCAAATCATAAATATCATAGCTCATTTAATCCGGATTTGAGCTTGAAAGTATTAATCGTATTGTCTCTTTGGGTCATCTTTCATGAACTTATTGCATACCAAATTGAAATATCTTTAGCAAAATCAAATATGTCAAAGCATTTCATAAAACTTAAGAAAATTCCCATACGAAGTTAAAAGGAATCTAGAGTAGATTTAGCATTACAACTAGTCACAATGGCCCGAGACCTCACAATTACAGCACAAGGCATATTCGATTGATAGAAAATCAATTATTTCTCAAGATTTAGAAAATCGATTATTTTCTATAAATTGGATCGATATAATGAAACCCTTTAATGCTAGCTAGTCTGATCACATGGCTTTGCTACTTATGGTATGTTGGATCCCTGTTCCTTAAATGAGAAAGTCAATTATGGTGAATATGTGATATGATTCAATTGGTATGGTTCGATTGGTAAAAAAAATCAATTATTTCTCATGATTTAAAAAATGAATTATTGTCTACAGATTATATGTCATAATTTAATGCTTGGTAGTATGATCACGTGGCCTTACTAATTATGGAAGGGATTTATTACAGCATGAGGCATGTTCGATCCCCATTCTTTAAATGGAAAAAATTAATTATTGTAAATATGTGATATGAGTCGATTGATATCTTAAATGCGAAAGGGTTCGATCGCTAAAAAATTAATCATTTAACATGATTTAAAAAATCAATTATTGTCTTTAGATTAAGTCGTATAATGAAGCCCTTTAATCCTTGGTAATTAAGGAAGGGAATTTCTTATAGCGAGAGACATGCATATTGGATCTCTGTTTCTTAAACGGGAAAAATAAATTATTCACAATATCATGTGATACAATTGGATTGATTTCTTCAATGTGATATGGTTCGATTGATAAAAATAAATTATTTATCATGTTTTAACAACAAAACAATGTTTAGTAACGAAAAAACATATATATTTGCTACCAAATATTTGGTAACAATCAAACAAAATTTTTGTGGAAAAAACATTTTAATCTACACTCCTTAGAAATTCAAAACACCCACCACCGCCAAAAATTGTCATTTTTTCATGTCTTCTGTCATTTCAACATTTCAAGTTTGCCTTTTTAGGTCTTCTCTCTCATTTTTTCAACCCATACGGCCCTTCTCTCAGTCCAGACCAACCCACCCACCCACCGGCCACCCTCACCCTCACCCTCACCCTCTCCCACCAGCGCCGCCCTATTCTCGCTTCTTCTTCTTCTTCTTCTTCTTCTTTCCTCTCCGCCCTATTCTCTCTGGACTCTCATCTCTTTTCGTCGGATTCGGCCTTCGGGAACAGATTCTTCTAATTCTTCGTCAAATTCAGTGTTCGGAATAGCTTCGGCAGCAAAGTTTTCAGGTATTATGGTTTTCAGGTATTTAATACATTTAATTTCTGTACATTAACGGTCCTATCTAGCCGACATGTTTTATAGACATGGTGTATAAAATTGCATTCATGCGGAACATTTTTCTTAATTTATGTTGGTCTTGTAGATGTTTATTATTATTCCTTGTTTTGATGTCAGAACAAAGATATAACATAAGCAATTCAGAAGGTTGCTACTGCTTATGACTACAAAATTGTTGACGGTGTTCTTAGCCACCAGTTGAAGCAGTTTGTGATAGATGGGAACAAGGTTGTATTGAGTGTATCCAATCCAGATATATACAAGAGTTGATGATGCGGAATTCTAAGAGAATGAAGTCTATGCAATTGATATTGTCACAAGCACGGGTGATGGAAAGGTAACCCGTTATTAAGGATTCATGATGAATTGCAGATATCATCCTTCTGCAACAATATCCGACTGCCTATTTATGTCAAACTTGCAGCCTAAGCTGTTGGATGAAAAGCAAACAACTATCTATAAGAGAGCCGTGGACAAGAACTATCACCTGAAGATGAAAGCTTCGAGGATTATTTTCAGTAAAATAAACCAGAAGTTCCTCATCATGCCATTTACTGCTAGGTTGGTAGATAATCTACCAAGATTATCTAATGTTTGTTCCTTTGGTACTCGTCTTGCGTTTGAATTTGTTATTTTTCTCTCTTGAAAATGTTGAATTATGGACAACAGGACTTTGGAAGCCAAAAGGGTAGGATATGAAAAGCTTCAAAATGAAGTTTAGGAAAACAAAGTCATATGTCAGATATGAAAATTCTAAGGATGCGACAACATGAGCTTATTCAAATGCTATTTCAGTGGATAATGTGACGACCGTAATTTTTGATCGTCATCCTATACTCATACTTAACATTACTTAACCTTTAACACTTACTCGTTATAACTTCTTAGAAATTTAGACCTTTTTTTTTTTTTTACGTTGTACGTTAAAATGCTATATCATTTAGCTAGCATTCTATTTTCAACCATTTGTAAAATGTTGTAGCATTTAGCTAGCATTCTATTTTCAACCATTCGTAAAATTCTGTAGCATTCTGACAGCATTTTGTTCTCAGCCATTCTTAAAATGCTGTAGCATTTAGCTAGCATTCTATTTTCTACAATTCATATGCCTTAATGCTATAGCATTTTAATAGCATTCTGTTACATTAGTCATCTATATTCATAAAAACACTATCTCATTTTACACATAAAGTTTAGCAGTGTTTTCAAAACACATGATACATCCACAACCCATTTGCCCACATTCCACTGATACATCCTCTCTACATGGTCAGCAACAAGTTTCAGGGAGCCGTTGCCTTACCTATGCTTCCTACAATACGAACAAACTTAATGAGCTTTTGCTCAGCAAGTATCAATAGGTCATAAACAGATGCAATAATTATGCATACCCATATATGCATTCATGTTATATATCATAGTACGGAATTCTAAACGACTTTCATTTATTTTTCTCATTCTTTTCGTTATTGTTTACGGATACCATACCGTTATATGGAATGGTTTCCGTGTTTCATTTTCTTGTCTTTTACTTCTTATAGGCCCTGTCTTGTTGTACCATAGCGCGCATAACTAGTGAGGAGTGGGGTAGCTAACCAATCCAGCTTAGTCACGGTTTCATTTCTTTCATATCTCATAATAACCTTTCCTTCAAAGGTTGGTACAAACATGACGTTTAGTCTCTTACCGTTTATCAATTTTCTCATTGAAACAATAACTTTAGTTTAAATCTTATGAATTTGTGCATTTTGAACAATTTAACATGTGATTAACTTTCTTGTTAAAGTTTAACTTTTTCTTGTAACTTGACATTGACCTATCATCAATACCTACTTAACATTGCATCTACCTAACATTCAAAATTCTACAATATGCACAATTGTTGTGCAACATAGAAAAGTAAGCTTGTTCGTGATATAGCTATAGAAAAACTATTGTACTTACCAAAGTTCCGCTAACAACGCGTCCTTTGTCTCATTTGACGCTTTCCGACTTCAATCGTTAATCGATCATATTGCACAAATTTTCGATCATGAGATTCAAAATCTAAGATCAATAACTACATTGAAATTTACTTCGGAAAGGCTACAATCCTTATGTTTAGTATTTAACCTCAAACTATTTCTTATCTCGAGGATTTGCACTAAAACCGTGCAAATTACTCAGTCATGGGCCTAATTTTCAGTTTCAGTCCAAAACTGTGAATTCTCGTTGTGTTCGGTTTCTAACCATCACCGATTATCGAAACATCTTTCTTTTCATACTTTAATCCCATGTTCCTCTTGAAATCCAGTTTTAGTTGAAATTACTCAAACTAAATTTTGGCAGAGTTTCACCTTGTTTTTCTTGTTTCCCGAGTTTTCAATAACTCGTTATAATTTCGATTTCGGTACCTGGAGACAAGATTCACATTCCTGAACACATATTCCAACATAAAATTGAACAAAAACACATGTTCTTCATTTCCTAGGGTTTTCGGATTTCTTAGTGTAAATCCAAAAAAATTTGTTCAATCGTTTCAAAAATCACACGTTAAACTCCTATTACAGTCCCCGACAAAACCTCGATTTCGTTTTTCAGTTTTACGGATTTTTTCTAAGATGAGTTACTATTCATCCAAAAACCAAAACATGAAATTCCTCATGAAAAATCTGAATTCTTAACTTGAAAAGTTGAGATTCTCCGCTATAATGCCTCAAGTTGCGTTTCAACCGGACTAAACAGAAGAAATTCTGATGAAATTGGTTGATTCTCTTAGATTTCCCTTGGTTTTCTCTCTTTTCTCTTCTTTTTTCTCTTGGTCGGCCTCACTTTAAAAAATAGAAGAAATGTGGCTTCTAGTTCCTTCCTTCACGTTTTGCTTCTAGTTCCTTCCTTCACGTTTTAAGACATAAATGAATATTTTATTATTATTTCTAATTACTTTCTAAATTAAAGAAATTAATTTAATTCCCTTAATTTACTTTTACTAATTTAATTAAGTTTAATACTTAACTTGAGTGGTTCTATGTTCCCCACATTTTTCTTGTTGAAACTAAACTTTCCTTTTCTCAAAACGAGTCCCTTTTTGGTACTGATAATTTCACAACCAGTACAAGTTTTGTACTGTTTTTTTGGACTGTCGAGCACCCTGGGTCAAACTTCTCATGTTCAACCCAATTCTCTTGGGCATTTCATTAGTCAATTTCTTTTTCTGAAATTTTTATTTTAATTGATTCAAAATTGCTCAAAACGCGTACCATTGTAGTACTCATTTTTTTTATAGCATTTTCCTGCTTTAACTGACTCGGGAAAATTCTATGTGAGGAACTTTTGCTATTTTCCTTATTTCTAATATTTCTACTTTTTTTAACTGGCCATTTGGTCACAAACTAAATATTTTAATTTTTTATAACTAAAATATACCGGCTAAAATTTCTAACTTTTAACTGGTATTTCACTATTCATAACTGATATTTATGAATTTTCTTTGTAAAAATATTCGTATTATAACTTTACACTTTTCAGGAGATTTTACCTCCTATATAAAGTTTCTACATAACATATCCTTGATCAAGCTGAAAATTCTACTACTTTCTGTTCCGGAAGAAATTATGGTCAAATGCCGGACTGTTTAGATTAGACTTGAAATTTTCCCGGTCGTTACATATAAATTTGCCATCAGATCATCCTAGACCTTTCCTCGTAAGAGGAGAAGATCCTCCGCCACCGTCACCACCACCACTGGCCTCAGTTTGTTAGATCGTTTAATTCTTGTAATACGAAGACTTTACTAGTACAATATTTGCATAAGTGTTTGGGTTTGCTTAAGTATGACTATTTTAGTATTTTGATTGGATTCAAATATGTATTGAAATATTTAGAGATTTTTAAATTAATATTTGATATTTTATTTATATATATTTTTTTCTAAAAAAATACATGTATATAAATTTGTCTTAGTTTTGGTGACTAAAAAAATTTGGTAGCAACAAATTAGTTATTTGCTACTAAATATTTGGTGGCTACTTATTTCAACTACCTTTCACTACTAAAATTTTGGTACTTGAATCTTATACTTTTTGTTACAAAATACATTTTGCTACAAAAAATTTGGTCCCTAAATCTCATATTTTTTGTTACCAAATACTTTTTGTTACCAAATACTTTTTTTTACCGAATATTTGGTCACCAAATGTCATACATTTCGTTACCAAATACAATTTGATACCAAATATTTGGTCCCTAACTCTCATGGCTTTTGCCACTAAATACCATTTGTTACCAAGTATTTGGTGACTGAATCGCGTACCTTTTGCTACCAAATATATTTTGCTACCAAAATTTTGGAGTCCTAAATCTCACATCTTTTGCTATCAAAAACCTTTTACTACCAAAATTTTTGGTCTCCGAATATCATATATTTTGCTATCAAATACATTTTGTTACCAAAAAAATTTTAATAGCAAAAACTATTTGGTAACTAATACTTTTTGCTACGCACATTTTGTTACCAAAATTTTTTGGTAATAAAAACATTTTGCTACTAAAAATAGGGCTTTTAGTTACCAAATTTTTGGTAACAAAAAATTCAACTTATTTTTAACTTATAATGTTTTTAAGAAGTTGATTCAAATAATATATAAGTTTATTCGAGTTCCAAAAATTATGAAAACAATAGAAAAAACAAAGAAATGAAATACCAATCATGACGAGGATAGCAAACCCACCGCAAGTAAAAAAGAATAAAAGAATAAAAGAAAAGAAAAAAGGAACCAGACCATAACAAAGAAACGCCCCCAATTTCCGTGTATCCCTATTCAGCTTGCAAAAATTAATAAACCTGTTACAACTAGTTTCATAATACGTAGCGTTGCTTCCATAAATTGACGAGTTGCATATTTTAGTGGGGAAAAGTTCCAATAAAAAAAGGTTTCATAAAATAAAAAAGAAAAAAAAGAAAAAAAGAAAGCACTATAATGTAAATCACTCTTATTAAATCGCATGATAAAAGTAGAGATAGACATGAGTCATGAAACCAAATTAAGTGGTCCTTATATTATTCCATGCACGCATTGTTTGAATATATATTATTTGTAATATAAGTGGTGCTTATATTATTCCATGCATGCATATATATTATGCATGCATGATACCAGCTTCTTGTTGACTGGTAAAGTCGATGCATTTGAGGTCCCAACAATAAATATCGACTAGAATACGTGGGTGGTAGCAAGGTCCACCAACTCCGCTACACGAGCCTTGTACACAAGTTCCTAACCAGTCCGTATTTCCTGAGTTGCTCTTACATTGAAGGTTTTCGCAACACCGATTGGCTAGGTCACAATTATAAGCACCTAGTCCACCATAGTTTGACTACGGCTCTAATTTCATCAGCTTTCTGTTAATGACCTCGTTGTTGTTGTTGTCATTGTTGTTGTCATGTTCATGATTAGAATTTGCGACAGCCAAATACACCGCCGCTAAAACTAGAAATAATATCATCCACACGGCCAGCTTTTACTGCATAATCTTCTTAGCACTCGCCATGATCACTCAATCATAGTGTTTTTTTTTCTTTTTTCTTTTTTTTGCTTATTACTTTTTTAGTGTTAGTTGTTCTTTTCCGACTTTGAAGTTTGGCTATTTATGGCCACTATCGAAAGCAAAAATCTTTCCTAACTCCCATGCCGCTAGGCGGAGCACCTCCTCCTCTTATTTTTTTTTCTAAAAAATAAAATCATTATTTGTCATTTTCCCCCTTTTCTTTAAATATTAGTCTTTTAATTTTCTTTTTTCTCCTTTTTTTCTTAAATTTTACTCTTTATTTCTTTTAATTTTTGCTTTTCGTTATTTTTAAGTGCTCTGTCCTCTTAAATATTTTAATTTATTTACAACATACTTTTTTTGAAATACTTTTTCTCCTTCATTAATTTGTGTCAAACTAATCTTTTTTAAAGCACTAACACCTAATACTAAATTTCTTACACTATTCATTTTACCTAACACTATAGCTAAATTCTAAATCATCAACATATTATATCTTGAATTTCTTAAGATGATTAATCTTCTTCATACTTGCCATGATCACTATATCGTACTTTCTTAGTGTGACTGCTCTCTTTCGACTTTGAAGTTTGGCTATTTACTGCTCCCATCTAAGGCAAATATCATTCCTTACTACCATGTGGCAACACGTTATTCTCCATTTTTTTTTCCTCCGTTATTGTTTTTAAAAAATATCTTTATTTAGCTTTTTATTTCTTATTTCTTTTTCTTTTCCTTTTTCCCTTAACTTTTACACTTTTTCTTTTTCTTTTTTAAAAAATGGAAAAAGAAAAAAATAGGTTAAGACTTGAGATGAATTAAAATTAATAAGTTAATAATTTACATAAGTTAATAAATAGGTTAAATTACTGTTTTTGTCTATAACTTATTTGGTTATAAACTAAAACTTAATAAATTATTATCTATAATTCACGATTTTTATCACTAACTTGTCTAATTATAAATCATAACTTAATAAATTTATTCATAACTTATTTAATTATAAATTATAACTTAATAACTAGTTATGATATATTAATTTTTATAATTAAAAAATGATCGTGAAGCCATTAATGCTGGTATGGTCATGAGGCCTTCGTAATTATGAAAAGGGATTTATTATAGTACGAGGTAGCGGCCTCTGTAATTATTAAATGGGAAACATCAATTATTGCGAACATGTGATATGACTTGATTGATATATTTAATGTGATATGTCTGATGGATCAAAAATTAATTATTTGTCCTGATTTAAAAAATCAATTATTGTCCCTAGATTAGGTCGGTACAATATGAGCATGTTTAATTCGCTTATTAGAGCTTTTAATTTAAATTGAGATGTGATTTTTTAAAAAAAATTTTACTGTAGTAAAAAAGTTCGTCACAATTTTTTATTGTAACAAAACTTGAATCAATAAAACAAACAGAATCTAAAACCCTTTAATGTTAGTATGATCATGTGGCCTTGGTAATTATGAAAGGGGATTTATTTAATATAGCATGAGGTATGTTGGATCCTTGTTCCTTAATTCAGAAAAATCAATTATTGTGAATATATGATATGATTCGATTTATATCTTTAATGTGATAAGGATTGATCGGTAAAAATTCAATGATTTATCATGATTTAAAAAAGGGGATTTACTACAACACGAGGCAGGGGATTTACTAAAAAAGGGCGGTTAAAAAAGGGGATTGATTGGTCTATAGATTCAGTCAATTTATAAGGAAGCCCTTTTATACTTAGCATGGTCACATGGTCTTGGTAATTAAGAAAAGGGATTTATTACAACACGAGGCATGTTAGATCCCTGTTTTCAAAACGGTAAAAATCAATTATTGAAAAAAATAATGGGAAAAAAAATTTTGAAGACAAATTAAGGGAAAAAATTGAAAAAAAATATATACAACTTATTTGTTTAACTTGTAACTTTTTTAAAAAAATTGATTCTAATTAGATATAAGTTTATTCGAGTTCCAATAATTATGAAACAACGGAAAAAACAAAGAAATGAAATGCCATAACAAAGAAATTATAGATCATAACGACGATACAAACCCACCGCAAGCAAAAAAGAAAAAAAGAAAAAAAAAAGAAAAGAAAAAGGAACTAGATTTAACAAAGAGACTCCCCCAAAATCCGTGTATCCCCATTCAGCTTGGAAGAATTAATAAACCTGTTATAACTAGTTTCATAGTACCTAGCGTTGCTTCCATGAATTGACGAGTTGCATATTTTAGTGGGGAAAGGTTCCAATAAAAAAAGGTTTCATAAAACAAAACAAAAAAAAAAAACAAAAACAAAAACAAAAAAGAAAGAAAGAAAGCAATATAATATAAATCACTCTTATTAAATCACATGATAATGGCAAACATACAAAGACATGAGTCATGAAACTAAATTAAGTGGTGCTTATATTATTCCATGCATGCATGTCTAAATATATATTATTCTTGAAGCTGACATTTGATTAGGCCGAACCTATCATCATGATACCGGCCTCTTCCGATGTGGTGCTACCAGCTTTTTGACAGAGATAGTTGACGCATTTGAGGTCCCAACAACAAACATAAGACATAACCGGTGGTGGCGTGTAGCAAGGTTGACCAACTCCGTTACACGCGCCTTGTACACAAGTTCCTGACCAGTCTGTAATTCCTGGGTTGCGCTTACATTCAAGGGTTTCGCAACACCAATTGGCTAGGTCACAATAAGCACCTAGTCCACCACAGTTTGGCTGCGGCTCTAATTTCATCAGTTTTCTGCTAATGACCTCATTGTTGTTATTGTTGTTGTCATGTTCTTGATTAGAATCTGCGACAACGAAACACGCTGCCGCTAAAACGACAATTAATATCATCCACACAGCTAGCTTTTGTTGCATAATCTTTTTAACACTCGTCATGATCACTCAATCCTAATATTTTTTTTCGCTTTGTACTTTCTTAGTGTGAGTTATTTTTTTCCAACTTCAAAGTCTAGCTATTTATGGCCAACATCAAAAACAAAAATCTTTCCAACTCCCATGTAGTTATGTGGAGCACCTCCTCCTCTTACTTTTTTCTAAAAAACTAAAATCATTATTTGTCCTTTTTTTTCTCTCATTTCCTTAAATTTTACTCTTTTTATTTTTTTTCTCCCATTTTTCTTAAAGTTTACTCTTTTAAATTTTTTAATTTTTTCTTTTTATTATTTCTCAAGTGCTCTGTCCTCCAAAGCATTTCAACTTATTTACAACATGCTTTTTTTTAAAAAAAAAAATACTTTTTCTCTTTGATTTATTTGTGTCAAAATAATTTCTTTTAAATCACTAATACCAAATGCTAAATTTCTTACATTATTCGCTTAACGTAACACCAAAGCTAAATTCTACATCATCGACATATTAAATTTTGAATTTTTTAAGATGATTAATCTTCTTATTTGCCATGATCACTATATGTTAGTGTTTTTTTTTTTTAAAAAAAAAAAAAAAAACCTTTATATAGCCTTTTATATATTTTTCTTTTTCTTTTCCTTTTTTTCCCTTAACTTTTACTGTTTTTCTTTTTCTTCTTTTTAAAAAAAAATCAATTATTGTCGCCAGATTTGATCGATGTAGTGGAGCCCATTAATGGTGTTATGGTCAAGTGGCCTTCGTAATTATGACAAGGGATTTATTATAGCACGAGGTAACGGCCTCTGTAATTATTAGACGGGAAAAATCAATTATTCTGAACATGTGATATGACTTGATTGACATCTTCAATGTGATATGTTTTATCAATCAAAAATCAGTTATCTGTTATGATTTAAAAAATCAATTATTTTTTTTAGATTAGGTCGGTATAATTAAGCTCTTTAATGTTAGGATAGTCATGTGGCCTTGGTAATTATATTAGGGGATTTATTATAGCGTGAGGTATGTTAAATCTTTGTTCCTTAATCCAGAAAAATCACTTATTGTGAATATGTGATATGATTCGATTGATATCTTCAATGTGATAAGGCTTGATTGGTAAAAATTCAATTATTTGCCATGATTTAAAAAATCAATTATTGTCTATAGATTTAGCCAATTTATAATGAAACCCTTTTAAACTTAGCATGGTCACATGGTCATGGCAATTAAGAAAGGAGATTTACTGCAACACGAGGCATGTTAGATAGATGTTTTTAAAACGAGAAAAATCAATTATTGTTGTCGTCAAGTTCATGATCAGAATCTGCGACAACAAAATACGCTGCAGCTAAAACGATGATTAATATCTTCCTCACGGTCAGTTATTGCTGCATAATCTTCTTAGCACTCGCTATTATTACGCAATCTTATTGTTTCTTTTTCTCGCTTAGTACTTTTTAAGTGTGGGTGTTCTTTTCCGACATCGAGGTCTAACCATCATCTAAGGCAAAGATCTTTCCAGATCCCATATAGTTACGTGGCAACACCTACTCCTCTTACTTTTTTCTAAAAAATAAAATCATTATCTGTCTTTTTTGTTCATTTTTCCCTCTTTTCCTTAAATTTTACTCTTTTTATTTTCCTTTTTGCCCCTTTTTTCTTAAATTTTACTCCTTTTAACTTTTTTTTTTTATTTTTGTTTTTCATTATTTCTCAAGTGCTCTGCGCATTTCAACTTATTTACAACATACTTTTTTTTAAATACTTTTAATTTCTCCTTGATTTATTTGTGTCAAGGGATTAATGACTGTCACAATCACCCTTTCTTTAGGAGGCCCAACGTTTTTATTGGCCACACTTCTAGCTAAGTATAAGCTTTGATACCATTTATAACAATCTTACCCCCACTGAATCCACACGGTTTGTTTTTGGGCTTTCCACTAAAAGTCTCATATCATTAACAGGTGGTGTCCTTTTCTTAAACCATCATCTATATCATTCCTAAAACGATGTAGTATTACATAGCTCCTTACTTATTGGACCTTATACCTCAAGAGATTGATGCTTGTCACAACCGCCCTTCCTTTTCTAACGATCCCCACCTCCATTTGTAACAATCTAACAATGTACAAGCTCTAATACCATATATAATGATCCGCACCTTCACTTTGTATAATATTATCCGCTTTAGACTAAAGTCCACAAGGTTTTGCTTTTGAATTTCACCCCAAAATGTCCCGTACTACTGAAAGATGGTGTTCTTTATAAACCATCAAATCATCCTCAAACAATATGAGATTCCACAACTTATCTTTCTTAGATCTCTTATTTTATAAAAGGATTGGTAGTTGTCACCAAAATATATCACATTGATGGTATTAATCAATTCATATTACATTGAACATATCGACAGAACCGTATCAACCGGACCATATTATATGCTGTAATAAATCCCCTTCCATAATTACCCAATGCCACGTAACCATACTAGCATTAAAGGATTCATTATTTCAACCCAGTCTAGAGACAATAATTGAATTTTTAATTCATGACAAATAATTGATTTTTTCCTTTTTATCAATTGGATCATATTACATTAAAGATATCGACAATAATATCACAAATTTACAAAGTACAATAATTGATTTTTCCCGTTTTAAAAACAGGGATCTAACATGCCTCGTGTTGTAGTAAATCCCCTTTCTTAATTACCAAACTATGTGACCATGCTGAGTTTAAAAGGGCTTCATTATAAATTGACTGAATCTATAGAAAAAATTGACTTTTTAAATCATGAAAAATAATTGAATTTTTACCAATCAAACCTTATCACTTTAAAGATATCAATCAAATCATATTACATATTCACAATAACTGATTTGTATGAACTAAGGAATAAGGATCCAACATACCTCATGCTATAATAAATCCCCTTCATAATTACCAAGGCCACATGACCACCATACTAACATTAAAGAGTTTCAGACCATATTTATTTCACTAATGCGAGTTTTGTTACATTAAAAAGTTCTAAAAAATAATCATATTTAACTTTTTTGTACAGTAAAAAAACTCTCTTATAAAATCATGCCTCAATTTGAATTAAAAATTCTAATCAGCAAACTAAACAAACTCTTATTATACCGACCTAATCTAGAGGCAATAATTGATTTTTTTAATCATGACAAATAATTGATTTTTGATCGATCAAACATATCACATTGAAGATATTAATCAAGTCATTTCCCATGTTCACAATAATTGATTTTTCCCGTCTAATAATTACAGAGCTACCATGTACTATAATAAATCCCTTTTCATAATTACGAAGGCCTCGTGACCATACCAGCATTAATGGGCTCCACTACATCGATCTAAACTGAATTGATTTTTTTTAAAAAAAAAAAAAAAGAAAACGAGTAAGAGTTAAGGGAAAAAGGAAAGCAAAAAGAAAAAAGAAATACAAATATAAATAAAGATTTAAAAAAAAATAACAAGGGAAAAAAAAAAAGGAGGATAACGTGTTGCCACATGGTAGTAAATAGCCAAATTTTAAAGTCGGAAGAGAATACTCACACTAAGAAAGTACTAAGCCAAAAAAGAAAACCACGTAAATACGTTTGGTTCATGGATTAGAACTATGTGATTAGACTCATTTTTAATTTACGTGTATTTTTTGTGAGAGAAAATACTGTAGTGAACCACAAACCATGATTCAAATTAGGGAACGAATCTAAGTACCAAACAAGTGATCATGGCAAGTATGAAGAAGATCAATCATCTTAAGAAATTCAAGATATAATATGTCGATGATTTAGAATTTAGCTTTGGTGTTAGGTTAAACGAATGATGTAAAAAATTTAGCATTAGGTGTAAGTGATTTAAAAGAACTTATTTTGACACAAATAAATCAAGGAGAAAAAGTATTTCAAAAAGAGTATGTTGTAAATAAGTTGAAATGTTTAGGTGGACAGAGCACTTAAAAATAACGAAAAGCAAAAAAGAAAATAAATAAATAAATAAAGAGTAAAATTTAAGAAAAAAGGAAGAAAAAGGAAACTAAAAGACTAATATTTAAAGAGAAGGGGAAGAAGGACAAATAATGATTTTACACTATATAAAGAGAAGGGGAAAAGGAAACTAAAAAATAAAATCATTATGTGTCCCCTTTTTTCATTTTTTCCATGTTTTCCTTAAATTTTACACTTTTTATATTTCTTTTCGCCACTTTTTTCTTAAATTTTACTCTTTTTAATTTTTTTTTTCTTTTCATTGTTTGTCAAGTGCTCTGTCCTTCAAAGAACTTCCACTTATTTACAACACACTTTTTTTTTAAAAAATACTTTCTCTTTGATTTATTTGTGTCAAAATAATTTCTTTTTAATCACTGACACCTAATGTTAAATTTCTTACATTATTCTCTTAACCTAACACCAAAGCTAAATTCTAAATTATCGACATATTAAATATTGAATTTCTTAAGATGACTAATCTTCTTCATACTTACCATGATCACTATATCTTTGTGGTTTATTTTTCTTTTTATTTTTACTTTTTGTTATTTCTCAAGTGCTCTGTCCTCCTAAACGTATTAACTTATTTACAACATACTTTTCTTTAAAATATTTTTTTCCTTTATTTATTTTTGTTAAAGTAATTTCTTTTAAGTCCTTGACACAAAATACTAAATTTATTACATTATTCGCTTAACGTAACACTAAAGATAAATTTTAAGGCCCATTCATTTCACCGATTTCAGTTTAAAATTTGAGTTTTTTTACAGTAAAAAACTCTCAGAAATAGTCACATCTAACTTTTTTGCTACAATAAAAAGCTCTCACATGAAGACACATCTTAACTCAAATTATAGACTCAAATTAGCAAAATAAACGGGCCCTAAATCGTTGAAATATTAAATTTTGAATTTCTTAAGTTAACCACTTAGTTAATATAGTTACTCACTATGTTCCAAATCATAAATATTATAGTTCATTTAATCCGAAATTGAGCTTGAAAGTATTAATCATATCGTCTCTTTGGGTCATCTTTCATGAACTTATTGCATATCAAATTAAAATATCTTTAGCAAAGTCAAATATATCAAAGCATTCCATAAAACTTTAGGAAATTCCTCTCATACTACCATGTGGCAACGCGTTATTCTCCTTTTTTTTTTCCTTCGTTATTTTTTTTTTTTAAAAAAAATCTTTATTTAGCTTTTTATTTCTTATATCTTTTCCTTTTTCCCTTAACTTTTACTCTTTTTCTTTTTCTTTTTAAAAAAATCAATTCAGATTAGATCGTGAAACCCATTAATGCTGGTATGGTCACGAGGCCATCGTAATTATGAAAAGGGATTTATTATAGTACGAGGTAGCGGCCGCAGTAATTATTAAATGGGAAAAATTAATTATTGTGAACATGTGATATATCTGTTGGTTGCCGAATTGAATTCGGCGGCAAAAACGCAGCGTAATAGCGGATCGTGTATAATAAAAATTTTCATAAAATTTTTGAGATACTCTATAAATTATATTAATTTATGCACCAATAAATTAATCTCATTAATTTATAAGATTCAAGGATCAACCGAAAAAATACCTTGTAGCCGACTCGGATGATATCTTGATTTTCTTTGACCACGAACAGTCCTAGCTTCAAGCTCTTGTGTTTAGAACACCAAAGTCTTCCACGTCAATTCCTTGATTCCACGAGACGTGTGTGTGTGGGCACACGAGACAAAACGGTTTCTTAAATACTCGAATTTCCACAAACACCAACGCATGCACGATGTGAAATTTTTGGAGAAAAAATATTTTTCACTCTTTTCCCTATGAGAAATTTCGGCCACCACCTTTCTTAGGGCTGAAATATGTCAAAAATTGTTGTTACAATTTTCTATCTATCTCATATTTAAAGAGTAGAAGTCAAACTTCAAAATAGGATCAAATCCTTATCTCCAATTTTGAATTTGGAACAAAAAATCCCTTCCCCTTATCCTCTTAATGGCTGGCCACCCTAGGGCTTTATCCCTTTGTGTGTGGCACCTAAATAAGATAGGGAAGGAAGATATTTTATCCATTATCCAGTAGTCCAATTTTAATTCAGATTCAAATTCAAATTTAAGTCAAACTTAAATTAATTTGAATTCTAAATTAAACAACTTATCAAATAAGTTTAAATGGATAAATCTAGATATGTTCAAATTCAAATTTAAATAATCTCATTATTTAAATAATAATTAATTCTCAATTAATTATTCTTGAGTATTTAATTTTAGAATTCGTAATTCTAAAATTCCCATTTTGCCCTTTGTGTGCGGTAGAATTACAAGGACGGACGCAGGGACTAATGGACCTATAATTCTGAGCTCCAATAAAATAAATAATTAATTAAACATTTTAATTAATTAATTAATTCTATTAATTCTAATAGTTACTCCACTATAAACTTGGAATTGTACTCTCGGAATTATAGACATTAATTACTTCTAAACTGTGAAATGTCCATTTGATATAGTCATTGCATATAGATCGATCCTCCATAAATAATTCATAATTAGAGTCAGGTAGAATCCGTTAACCTCTCTAATTACATCTTTATCCTTGAGTACCATCGATTCTCTAATGGATAGTGATTCATAAAACACATTCATGAACCAGAGCGCTCTTACTAATCCAAGTACCGAATCAACACTCAAGAGAATTATTTATCTGCTTCTTTCTCAAGAAGGAATGGATTCCATCTCGTATAATAACATTCCCAGCTACCTATTTCATTATGTCTCCAAAATACAAGGAATAGGATTCGGGGTCTCTTTAATCCGTGCCGAGTAAATCAAAAGACATAAATCCATAAATAGGAGTTTGTTAAGAACTCGGGATTAAGATCATTCTATATATGACCATCGGTAGACTCAATTAGAATTTCTATGCTTAACGGAAATTATTAGAAATTCATATTGTGTACTGCGTCCATGTTCCACATAATCTCATTATGCGAAATACACTCATTCAATATCTCGCCATATTAACGGTCATGCGGATAACACCGTTCCATTCTAAATGGGAATGACATGTATTTATAATGTTTTAATTAAAGATTACGAACTTTAATTAAATTCATTATGAACGATTATTTTTGATTATTATCCTTAAACATTATCCTCTTGTATATAACACTTATATACAATGTTTAAGGTTACATAAATAATCAAGGAATTTTATTTGATATTCATAAAATATTCATAAATATATGCACATAAAATGATGAATAAACTATTTTATTAAATAAATAATAAATATCCTTTTACATCTCATGCCAGAGGACACTATTCCCAACAATCTCCCACTTGTCCTAAAGCAGGTGTGTCATGTCTCTAATCCCAAATCCATCTAAGTGCCGATCAAAAAACATTCAATGGCAATGTCTTAGTGAAGCGGTCGACAAGGTTGTCCTCGACGCGATCTTGAACCGCTTCATCGCCTCTATCCACAATGTCTCCGATCAGGGTGATATTTCCTTTCTATATGTTTCGCACTCTTATGGCTTCTAGGTTCTTTTGAATTAGCCACCGCTCCACTAGCATCACAAGAGAGCTTAATTGGCTTATCCATATCCGGAACAACTTCGGATCGATTAAGAACTTCACGAGCCATGTAGCTTCTTTTTTGCGGCTTCACAAGTTGCAACATATTCAACTTCCATGGTAGAGTCGACCAACACACTTTTGCTTTATACTCCTCCATACCACGGCTCCTCCATTAAGAGTGAACACAGATCCGGATGTCGATCGTCGACTATCTCTATCGATTGGAAATCGAGAATCTGTGTATCCGGTGAGAGAGATCTTCTCGGAATATACTAACATATAGTTTCTCGTTCTCCTAAGATACTTGAGAATACACTTCTTTGCAACCTAATGATCTAATCACGGGTTGGACTGGTAGCAATGACTACTCCCATTGCACAGCGAGATATCGGTCTTGTACACAACATGGCATACATAAGGCTTCCCACGGCGGGCGTGGGATACCTTCTCATATCTTCTTCTGCTGCGGGGTCTTAGGACATTGCTCCTTAGAAAGATGAATACCATGCCTAGAAGGCAAATTCCCTTTCTTGGAGTTTTGCATCGAATACCTAGACAACACTTTGTCTATATAAGATGCTTGTGATAACGTCAAAAGCTTTTTCTTGCGATCTCGAATAATCTTGATCCCAAGAACATAGCTTGCCTCTCCCAAATCTTTCATTTGGAATTGGTGGCTAACCACTCCTTTACATCATCATCATTCCCACATCATTCCCTATGAGTAGGATGTTATCGGCGTAAAGAATTAGGAAGACCACTTTCTCTTCTTTCTTGTACTTGTAGACGCATGGTTCATCAATGTTTTGATCAAATCCATAAGACTTTATAGCCTCATCAAACACGATGTTCCATGATCTAGAAGTTGCTTGATCCATAAATGGACCTTTGCAATTTGCAGACTTTTCTTTGTTGGCCTTCCTCTATGTAACCCTCTGGGTCGATCCATATAGATGGTTTCATCAAGATAGCCATCGAAAAAGCTGTCTTGGCGTCCATCATCATATCTCATAGTCAAAATATCTTTGCAATGGCCAGGAGTATCCGGATGGACTTAAGCATGGCTCTTGTGAGAAAAGTTTCCTCATAGTCAACTCCCTCCTTTTGGGTATAACCCTTAGCCACTAGCCTTGCTTTAAAAGTCTCTACTTTTCCATCCGCTCCTCCCTTTCTCTTGAAGATCCACTTGCATCCAATGGGTTTTACCCCGGGTAGATCTACAAGTTGCGGGGCCCGAGTTAGAGTGCATAGACTCCATCTCGAGTTTCATAGGCGCTTGCCATTCTTCCTTATCAGAATCATCCATCGCATCCTTAAAGGTCGATGGATCCTCCTTACTGTCATCAGCAGTGACGATTTGGGCTTCCCCTGTATAACGGTCGGGTAACGTGCTTTCCCTCCCACTACGACGAGGTGCCGCTGGAGTCTGATTAGGAACTGTGGTCTTTTCTTTGAGTGGTCCGACAACTCTTGTCGAATGTGATCCGATCTCATCGGAAAGTAACTCTTCTAATACTATCTTACTTCTGGGCTTGAAATCTATCATATAGTCATGCTCCAGAAATGTGGCATTTGTCGATACAAACACCTTTTGATCTGCTTGACTATAAAACAGTCCTCCTCTTGTCCCTTGTGGGTATCCCACAAAGATGCATACCGACCTTGGTTCCAACTTCCGGTCTTTTGCCTCAAAGACGTGTGTGCTGGACTCCCCATATGCGAATGTGTCTCAAACTAGGTTTTTGACCATTCCATAACTCTAGGGGTGTCTTAGGTATAGATTTAGATGGAACTAGATTCAGAATATACATAGTGGTTTTAGGGCATAACCCCAAAAAGAAGTAGGCAGTGAAGAATAACTCAACATTGATCTTATCATGTCGAGCAAAGTCCGATTTCTCCTTTCGGCCACACCATTCTGCTGTGGTGTACCGGGTGCAGTCAATTGGGATACCACACCTTCTTCAATCAAGAAATGCCGGAACTCTTGGTCCGGTATTCACCCCTCGATCCGATCGAAGTGTCTTGATTGGTTTACCTAATTGTTTTTCAACTTCGCTCGGAATTCTCTAAACTTTCCAAAAGTTTGATTTCCGTTGCATCGTGTAAACATAACCATATCTCGAATAGTCGTCAATAAAGGTGACGTAATATTCGTAACCTCCTCTAGCTTGGACGTTTAACGGTCCACATACATCTGAATGTATCAGCTGTAGGGGTTCTGTAGCTCTTACTCCTTTTGCTGTAAAAGGTCTCTTGGTCATCTTACCTTCCAAACAAGATTCACAGATCGGAAGCTCGCCAACTTTTAGCTCACGTAAAGGACCATCCTTTACCGTCTTTCAATCCTATTTAGGTTAATGTGACCAAGTCTAAGGTGCCATGAGATATGTGTTATTTTCGTGAGAAATCTTTTTGCTTTTTTATTCTTAGGTTCGGCAACTCTGAACATTTCAGTATTAAGTAGTGAGTTAGGTATTGGTTTTATACAATATAAACCATCATCCAGACGTCCAGAACAAATATTTAAACCATTTCGAGAAATATGAACATATTCATTATCAAAATAAACTTTAAATAATTGTTCAAATAATTTAGCTACAGAAATCAAATTTCTACGAATGTCTGGAATAAAATAAACATTATTCAAAACTAAAAATTTATTTTCCCTAAAACGAAGTCTAACTTCTCCCCTTTGCTTTTGCGAAACTCTTGCGCCATTGCCTACTTTCATCGTGTAGTCCCCATCGGCTAGCTCGGTGTAAGAACTAAGACTACGCAAAGAGAAACAAACATGATTAGTCGCTCACGAATTAATTATCCGGGATGAGGTATCACCCTCTACTAAACATGTTTCAAGGACTAATAAATCTGATTTACCTTGTTCCTTTTTCTTTTTCAGCTCCTCGAGATACTTGTGATGAGTTTCTCTTCGGTGCCCTTCGCCATTGCAATGGAAATACTTTCCTTTGGGTTTCGGATGGGACCCTTTGCTTTCTTGGGTCTCTTGTTCTTTCCCTTCTTTCCTCTTCCCTAGTTCGTTTTTTTCCTTTTGTTTTACGAACTTCCAACTTCTAACATTTGCTTCTCCTCCCCTTCTTTTGTTGGTGGATTCAAGTTTTGCAGGTCATTCATGAGTTCAGTGAGATTGCACTTTTTCTTGTTCATAACAAAGTTGTTTACGAACTCATGAAAGTCGAGGACAGGCTTTCGGGATGATGCCAACTTGGGTGGCTTCATCGATTTTGGCACCATTGAGCTCCGCATCGTGGAGGTGATCAATCATGTTCGAACATGCGCCTTGACTGAAGAACCTTTCTTCATCTTGTCGTTCATGAAAGCCCTCACGCATCTAAACGAGCCTTTTTCGGAAGGGCGCCGAACATGGCTTCTAGAGACTCCATTATCTCATAAGCGGTCTCCATCTCCTCATGCTTCTTGCGGAAATATCGCTCATCTTTGGCCAACATAAAGCACTTTGCTTTATTGTTGGCCTTGATCCAGCGATCAAAAGGCTCCCTCGCGGTTTTGGATGCATTAGCCGCGGGTTCAGGAGGACATTCCTCCGCTAGGACAAATTTGTAATCTTCGCAGACCAATAGTATGTTCATGTTACTTTTCCACTTAGCATAATTATCACCGCCTAATTTTTCAGTCGCTAGTAGTGTGATAATGGGATTCGACATATTGCTGGAAATAAATAGAATATTCATCTAATCAATTTATGTGCATGAATATCAAGGCATGTTAATTTTGGCACAATTAAATATGACGCATGATGCACATGAAAATACATAAATCATGTTTTAATTTTGGGTGCCAACGATAATTCAATTTACCACGAATATAGTGCCGCCGTAGGGTAGGTCAAAATATCACAAATTGAACCGAGACCTTCTCAATTAATAAATATAATCAAATATCTCATATTTTCATATTTATCAACTACCGTTAATTTTGGTCAAAAATATAATCAACAATTTGATTATATCTCCATGAGTGTAACCCATCATTTTTGAGTGATTCTACTGGACTTAACTCGAGTGCCGCCGTGGGATAGGTCAAACCGAAATACATCCTTGAATCCTATCGCTAGGAAGTCAACCTTGTTATTGATCCGAAAGAACACTTTCCGTAGGGAGTGCGGAATCGGTGCCGCCGCGAAGCCCCTTTCGAATCTCACGGTGTTGAACTAATGATGGAGACCAGTGGGTCGTATTGTCATACAACCCTCTCCCACTCATTATTTTGCAAATATGTATTTTGTTTGAAAAAACATCTCATGATTTTCAAATCGAAAAATAAACAATTTATTTTTCGAATATGTGAAATTCAAAAATTTAACTTTTAAATTCAATTTCACATGTAACATTATTTTGGAAATCAATTTTGTAACTTAAATCAATTTAATCATATTAAATCGATTTTCAGCGCATGGTTCTTATTTTTATTTTAGTTTTCTAAAACACTTTTATAATAAATAAAATAAATAATAACAATTGCGCGTGTATGCATGGCATGTTATAAAATCATATGAGTAGGCACATTATATCTACATGGCATGTTATATGCATGGACATATATAATCTATAATTATCAACATAAAATATAAATATATGCAATCAACTATTGAGATGGATTTGACCGGGTCCCATGGAAAAATAAATTACAACTCAATCGAATCGAATAAATAAATAATTACAATAATTATATTCTTCCGTTACATCAACGGGTCTTCGATTCTTGAATTCTTTATTCTTCGGCTTCATTCTTTGTCTCCAGGTTGGATTTCACCTTCCTTGGGATCCGGAACTTTTCCGGGCTTGTCGGCACGCTTTACGAGGGTTTCGGAAACCTTCGGGCCTGTTCGGGATCAAATCCCGAACTTGGGCCGCCAGGCGCGCTGGGCCGTGGCCTGGACGCGCCTGGGCCGCGTTTCTGGAATTTTCCGGGCACTTTTTCTGGGCTTCTTTGAAGGCTTCAAACATGATCTTCAAGGCCTCCTTGTTGATTCAAAATCAAAAAAACTAATTCTACCCAAATCCTATAATTACAATAATTCTAATCCCGAATTAAATTACAAATAATTTATTAACGAATGAATATAACCGATCCATGGAACCATATAATTAACGACCAAATCCATCATCCATACATTCATCATCATGAATAAAAATAAACATCCATAAATGCAAGTGCCTACTCATCATATACATACATAATTAAATATCACATATTTAATATCAATTATGATTATCAAATAATCGAAGCATAAATTAATATCATCTATAGACGGCTCTGATACCAATTGTTGGATGCCGAATCGAATTCGGCGGCGGAAACGCAGCGGAATAGCGGATCGTGTATAACAAAAATTTTCATAAAACTTTTGAGATACTCTATAGATTATATTAATTTATGCAGCAATAAATTAATATCATTAATTTATAAGATTCAAGGATCAACCGAAAAAATACCTTGTAGCCGACTCGGATGATATCTTGATTTTCTTTGACCACGAACAGTCTTAGCTTCAAGCTCTTGTGTTTAGAACACCAAAGTCTTCCACGTCAATTCCTTGATTCCACGTAGACGTGTGTGTGGGCACACGTGAGACAAAACGGTTTCTTAAACACTCGAATTTCCACAAACACCAACGCATGCACGATGTGAAATTTTTGGAGAAAAAATATTTTTCACTCTTTTCCCTATGAGAAATTTCGGCCACCACCTTTCTTAGGGCTGAAAATATGTCAAAAATTGTTGTTACAATTTTCTATCTATCTCATATTTAAAGAGTAGAAGTCAAACTTCAAAATAGGATCAAATCCTTATCTCCAATTTTGAATTTGGAAAAAAAAATCCTTCCCCTTATCCTCTTAATGGCAGGCCACCCTAGGATTTATCCCTTTGTGTGTGGCACCTAAATAAGATAGGGAAGGAAGATATTTTATCCATTATCCAAGTGGTCCAATTTTAATTGATTCAAATTGAATTTAAGTCAAACTTAAATTAATTTGAATTCTAAATTAAACAACTTATCAAATAAGTTTAAATGGATAAATCTAGATATGTTCAAATTCAAATTTAAATAATCTCATTATTTAAATAATAATTAATTCTCAATTAATTATTCTTGAGTATTTAATTTTAGAATTCGTAATTCTAAAATTCTCATTTTGCCCTTTGTGTGCGGTAGAATTACAAGGACGACGCGGGGACTAATGGACCTATGATTCGAGCTCCAATAAAATTAATAATTAATTAAACACTTTAATTAATTAATTAATTCTATTAATTTCAATAGTTACTCCACTATAAACTTAGAATTGCACTCTGGGAATTATAGACATTAATTACTTCTAAACTGTGAAGTGTCCATTTGATATAGTAATTGCATATAGATCGATCCTCCATAAATAATTCATAATTAGAGTCAGGTAGAGTCCGTTAACCTCTCTAATTACATCTTTATCCTTGAGTACCATCGATTCTCTAATGGATAGTGATTCATAAAACACATTCATGAACCAGAGCGCTCTTACTAATCCAAGTACTGAATCAACACTCAAGAGAATTATTTATCTGCTTCTTTCTCAAGAAGGAATGGATTCCATCTCGTATAATAACATTCCCAACTACCTATTTCATTATGTCTCCAAAATACAAGGAATAGGATTCAGGGTCTCGGAATCCGTACCGAGTAAATCAAAAGACATAAATCCATAAATAGGAGTTTGTTAAGAACTCAGGATTAAGATCATTCTATATATGACCATCGGTAGACTCAATTAGAATTTCTATGCTTAACGGAAATTATTAGAAATTCATATTGTGTCTGCGTCCATGTTCCACATAATCTCATTATGCGAAATACACTCATTCAATATCTGGCCATATTAATAGTGCGGATAACACCGTTCCATTCTAAATGGGAATGACATGTATTTATAATGTTTTAATTAAAGATTCCGAACTTTAATTAAATTCATTATAAACAGTTACTTTTGATTATTATCCTTAAACATTATCCTCTTGTATATAACACTTATATACAATGTTTAAGGTTACATAAATAATCAAGGAATTTTATTTGATATTCATAAAATATTCATAAATATATGCACATAAAATGATGAATAAACTATTTTATTAAATAAATAATAAATATCCTTTTACATCTCATGCTTTCAAGACACTATTCCCAACAATATCTTCAATGTGATATGTTTGATGGATCAAAAATTAATTATTTGTCATGATTTAAAAAATCAATTATCATCTCTAGATTAGGTCGATTGGTACAATAAGAGCATGTTTAATTTGTTAATTAAAATTTTTAATTTGAGTTGATATGTGATTTTTTATGAGAATTTTTTACTGTAATAAAAAAATTAGATGTGACTATTTATGAGAGTTTTTTACTGTAACAAAACTCTAATCGGTGAAACAAATGGAACCTAGAACCCTCTAATGTTAGTATGATCATGTGACCTTGGTACTTATGGAAGGGTATTTATTATAGCATGAAGTATGTTGGATCCTTATTTCTTAATTCATAAAAATCATATATTGTGAATATTTGATATGATTTGATTTGTATCTTTAATGTGATAAGGATTGATTGGTAAAAATTCAATTATTTATCATGATTTAAAAAATCAATTTTTGTCTTTACATTCAGTCAATTTATAATGAAGTCCCTTTAAACTTAGCATGGTCACATGGTCTTGGTAAGTAAGAAAGGGGATTTACTACAACACGAGACATGTTAGATCCCTATTTTTAAAATGGGAAAAATGAATTATTGAAAAAAAAAAAACAAAGAAAAAAATAACGGGAAAAAAAATTTTGAAGACAAATTAATTAGGGAAAAAATTAAAAAAAAATATACATCTTATTTTTTTAATTTGTAACTTTTTTAAAAAATTTAATTCTAATTAGATATAAGTTTATTCGAGTTTCAAAAATTATGAAAACAAAGAAATGAAATATCATAATGAGGATAGCAAACCCACCGCAAGCAAAAAAGAAAAAAAGAAAAGAAAAAGGAACTAGATTTAACAAAGAGACTCCCCCAAAATCCGTGTATCCCCATTCAGCTTGGAAGAATTAATAAACCTGTTATAACTAGTTTCATAGTACCTAGCGTTGCTTCCATGAATATACGAGTTGCATATTTTAGTGGGGAAAGGTTCCAATAAAAAAAGGTTTCATAAAACAAAACAAAAAAAAAAAACAAAAACAAAAACAAAAAGAAAGAAAGAAAGCAGTATAATATAAATCACTCTTATTAAATCACATGATAATGACAGACATACAAAGACATGAGTCATGAAACTAAGTTAAGTGGTGCTTATACATGCATGTATGAATATATATTATTTGCATATATATTATGCTTGATGCAGACGTTTGATTAGGCCGAACCTATCATCATGATACCGGCCTCTTCCAATGCAATGCTACCAGCTTGTTGACAGGAAACGTCGACGCATTTGAGGCCCCGACATAAAAGATCGACCGGAAGATGTGGGTGGTAGCAAGGTTCACCAACTCCGCTACACGAGACTTGTACACAAGTTCTTGACCAGTCTAGAATTCCTAGGTTGCGCTTACATTGAAGGGTTCCGCAACACCAGTTGGCTGGGGCTAGGTCACAATAAGCACCTAGGTGACAATAAGTCTAGCTGTTTATGGCCATCATCTAAGGCAAAGATCTTTCCAACTCCAATGCAGCTACTTGGCAACACCTCCTCCTCTTAATTTTTTCTAAAAAATAAAATCATTATTTGTCCCTTTTGTTCATTTTTCCCTCTTTTCCTTAAATTTTATAGCAACTAACACAGCTACTCCGCACTGCTCCTAGAATTATCTGGGAGGGGTTTAATATTTATAAAATAAATAAAAACGTGAGCGAAAGGCCCAATAGAATGTAATTTGAAATAACTTTATAAAGAAGTAAATAAATGAGTAGCAAGTAGATAAATAAATGAATAAGTAAATAAGACATTCGGTTCTAACACAACAGCCGGAACCTCACATCCTTTTTCTGAAATGAAATATAATTGAAAATCTCCATATTATAGGCGTTAACAAGTAATTTATATTATGACACAAGCCTTACCACCCTCAGAATGGGTTCCGGGTTTTGCCCCTAAGGATACTGATAAGTGCACGAATTTACACTTTTAATGTTCATAATTGTCAAATTATTTTATCAAATTTGTGATTTTAATTTCAAATATTCCTAAATTTAGAGGATTTAATTTTATTTGAATTTATTTTATTTTTCAGGTTTTTGAAGAAAACAATTGGATTTGGGCTAGTTTACCAAGCAAAACCCAAAAGTTGAGCCCAAGAAAAGCCCAATTCGGCCCAAAGCCCATCAGCCCATCATCTAGCCGAGCTGAGCCGAGAAGCCGCGAGCCAAGCCAAGAAGCCGCGAGCCAACCAGCGCCACGTGTTGAGCACTGCCGCACCGCAGGCCGTGAGACCCAGCTGTCCCCTCGCAAACGCGTGCCTGGCGCGCACGAATCCACTCCCCGGGTGAGTCTCCTCCACGCGCGCGTCACGCGGATTTTCTCTTTCTTCCGCGTGGGTCCCGCGTTCCAGATGCCCTCCAACCACAGCACAACACGCGTCCAGTGGGCTCCACCTGCTCCCCCGCGTACGCGCGTTTTGCGCGCACTCTCCCTCTCCTCGGGACTTTCCCTCCCGCGCACGTCCAGTTCTCTTCCACGTGGTCCAGCTGTGTACCACTTCTTCTCCCGCGTGCGAATGGCATGGCGACACGTGTACCACTTTCAGAAACGTGATGATTTTTCTCCCCGGATTAAGCCTTGTAACTTCTTAATTATGATCCAATTTTTAGCTTTTTAGCATTCTCAAAACTCTATAAATAGGGCCATTGTGAAGGTGATTGGGGTTGGATTTTGAAAGCCTAAATTCTCACATATTTTCTTGTTCTTATTCTCATATTTTCTTTTTAGAATTTTATGAGAATTATGTACAAGCTAGGCTAGAGTATTTAGGTGAGGCTAGAGATGATCCTATATGTGTAGTGAACTTATTTGGATTTTTGATTCTCCAATGGTTTGTAAGTTTTATACATTTGAGTAAATAATTTTCTTTTATCATATTTCTTCTTTTTATCAATATATTTTATTGTCAACTTTCACATAAATCTAGTCAAGCACTTTTTATGTGATTGTTACATTATATTATATATTAATCGGTATTATTTTATGAGTAGTCTTTTACTGTATTATTGCCAACGGTATATTGTCGCTCTTAGATTTCTCATAAGATAATTTTTCCTAATTCTAAACGTTAGAATTTTATTTACTCGAATACATTTTTAATTCATATGTTCTTCAAATATTTATTTTCCGATTGATTGTTTGGGATGTGAAACTTTCAATTGAGTCAATTTATGAATCAAAATCCAAATAGGTGAACAAAGCATATGGAGGATTCTCAAAGGCTTATCACTTTTATTTATTGAATTTTCTCCATTTTAAATTGTTCAAAAAAATCATCAAAAACACCCATTCTTTTTCTTTGTTTGATTGCTTACTTTCCTAATGCTTTTTATTTGCTAATCATTTCTTCTTCAATTTAACACTTCCTTGTAGGATCGAGCGTTCAAATTGTACTACAATTGACCGGTTATTTTTGTACACGTTTGGGCGTAATCAAATTTTGACGCCGTTGCCGGAGAGGTGCATCAACAAGATTGTTCAGTAGATAATTAGCCAAAAAAGTAGGTGTTATTCATCTTTTATTTATTTATTTATTTTTGCTTGGCACGTTTTAAAAAAAAAAAAAAATAAATCCGTTTCTTGATTGTTTTTATATATATATATATATATATATATATATATATATATTGTAAAAAAAAAAAAAAAAAAAAAACTTTTTGACAGCGTCATTGTTTTATCTGTCCCGTTGTGTCTGTAAGTGAAGCTTTGCCATATACATTTGTGTCATTAGTGTGATTCATTTTCTTTGGTTTTGTCTTTTAGTGTTATTTGGTGTCCTTTTTTTAAGAACGTCCAATAAAAGTTTTTTTTTTTTTTTTTTGGTGTCTGTTGTTGCAGAGAGACGTCAGAGAACAATTAGTTTTATATGTATATCTTTATGGTCGCAAAATTAAAGTGAATTTTTGAGATATTATTACTAAAATTGTAGTGAAGTAATTGGTTGAAATATTTGAGAGCTGGAGGGATGTGATAAGCTTGTTTATGAATGGAATCAATATATTTATTTGTATTGGAGAGAATTCGTGATTTATAATATTAAGATTAAAACTGAATAAGACATTAATTTTTGATTAGGTTGTATTAATTTTGTGGCTTTGAGCTTCCTCAAGTACTTTGACTTACAGATTTATAATTACATACATTATTTTTTCATGAAGCCTACTTTATAGTACTTAGTATATAAAAAGGAGAAATATATAGCATAAAAAAAGATTTAATAAATAAAAAGACAAGGTAAATAATTAAATTTAAATTAGGAAATAAGCGAATTTATAGAATATAAATCATAATTTAAGTTAATGAAAATTCAATGGGGATTTAGGGAGCTACAATTTCAAAAATATAAAGGCTACAATTAAATTAATTAAAAATGAGTTATAATTTAGAGGGAATAGAAATTATCAGAATATACATGTGATCTCTTTTTTAGGGAAAGGTTGCAATTTAATATATAATCAACAACAGAAAGTAAAAGATACAGTATGTATATATAATGCCCATAGAAAATACGACAATAATGCCAATATATATCACAGGACAATAAATTTTAAATATTATGTCAAACCATATTATTTATTCAAAATCGAAAAAGGAGCAATCTGATCAATTTATTACTACGTTTACTTTCCATATATATAATATATTTGCTTCAATTGTTAAAATATATAAGATAATTAGTATAGAGAAAAAGGTATAAACAGTGAACGAACAAATAATATCAATATTTAATTTGTTATAATTGACTTGTGATGACGGGTATTTCTACCAACAAATCAAGTACTTTTAAGCTTGAATATTTGTAAGTTTTCAAGCATTTTTGTTAGTTTAATGTCTTTTGTGTGTTTTTTATAGGAATTATAAATAAATGTCAACTTGGATGATTTTGCATGAAGAAAAGAAGAATTAACTTGTGAATCAATGAAAAGAGGATGTGAAAGAGTTTTGTGGCACAAAGGAGGAGAACTAGGTGCAAGCCGGTGCGTTTTAATTTCTGACGCAAAGACCAAGAGAGCAGGAAACTGAGGCGCAGCGCTGGCTTGTCACGCTGCAGCACAGCTAGCTGAAGACGCTGCGGCGCCCGGTGATCCTGCCCCAACAGCGCCTTGTTGCCCGGTACTACCGATGGGCGTACGGCCCTTAACTCCCGCATAACAGCGGTATTCTCTGTAAAGGCGCAGGCTGCAGCGCATTTTCACGCAGGCTACGGCGCGCCTGGGCCAAAAAACACTGCTGCAGCGCGTAATGCGCAAACTCTGCAGCCTTCCTGGGCCCAAAAAAGCGTCTTGACTGCCAGCGCGTAATCCACCGTGACGCGCGTCTGAAGCCTAACCGAAGTGTTTCATTATAAAAAGGAAAAAGTTGCATCATTTGAGAGGGCCGAATGAAGAAAACATCAAAAGGAGGCGAAATCCTTTATCTTGGAGGTCCTTGGAAGCTCTTCAATGGATATTGGATTTTATCTTCTTTCATCTATTTTTCCATGTTGAGCTAGACATTAAATCTAGGACTTGATGTAGTTTTCTTTGAACTATGTTTTGAATATTTTGTTGATTATTAATTTAATTTCATTTCCAATTCATTTATGTTTCTCTATGCTTAATGCTTATAATTTATTTTGCCAATGAGTTAGATGAATTTTAGATTGCGAATTTGATGCTCGGGAGAGATTGAATTCTTTATCTAGATTTGAGAAGCATAGTCTAGGTTGTTGTGAGACCGGGAGGAGATCAACGCTTAGATAATCAAATTAGGATTTAGGTTTTTGTGAGGCCGGGAGGCGATCAACATTCCTATTTTCTAATCATAAAGGCGAAGCTTAATTTGTGTTTAAATGTTCATTTCGAATAGGGATATTGTTTTGGGTATTTAAATACAATTTCTTGTGAGGCACTCAGGAGAGGTTGCAAGATGATATTAGAGCCTTGATTAATGAATTGAATGGAATTGATTAGCGATTACATAATAGGATGAACATAGGAATAATAAAGCGAAATCAAGTCCCTAGACCATTTGTGTATAGATACTTTATTTTCTTATTTTCATATTTATTTTGTTTTATTTTCTTAATTGTCTTTTTATTAGGTTGCCTAGATAAAATTAAGTTACAATAATTGCGGTACTTAATGGCAATTCTAAACCCAATCCCTGTGTAGACGAAACTCACTCACCTTATACTCAAAACTTGACACCGTACGCTTGCGGAAATTTATAATATAAAATTAATTTGCAATCAACACAATATATATATATATATATATATATATATATATATCAAATTGCGCCATTCAATGGATACATAATCAAGGAACAAGAAAATTGGTAAATTTTTCCCTCCAAAATCAAATCAGCATAGATACATACATAACGATAATGTTTTTGATTTGGATCATATCATTTTACAATATTTATCACAAATTAATCTACATTCCAAAATTAACTCTACATCCATCCCTATATAAACACAACCAAAGGATGAGATAAAACACATAAATTAACAACAAAAACAAAGCCAAAAGATTGGAAAAACAAAAACAAAAATTGGCCACCATGAATTTCAGTCCTCGTTTCCAGCTAGTAGTAGTGTTTTCTTTGGTGTTCTTATCAATTCTGTCCGAAACGTGCCAAGGATTATTATCAAAAACACATGTTAAGATGACCAACAATTTGGGCGACGTTGATCTAACCGTTCAACAATTTGGCCGAGGATAGCAAACCCACCGCAAGCAAAAAAAGAAAAAAAGAAAAGAAAACTGAACTAGATCATAACAAAGAAACTCCACCAAAATCTGTGTATCCCCATTCAGCTTGCAAGAATTAATAAACTAATTTCTTAGTACCTAGCGTTGCTTTCATATGAATTGAAGAGTTACATATTTCAGGGGGAAAGGTTCCAATAAAAAAAAGGTTTTATAAAACAAAACAAAAAAACAAAAAAAAGAAAGAAAGAAAGCACTATAATATAAATCACTCTTATTAAATCACATGATAAAGGTAGACATACAAAGACATGACTCATGAAACTAAATTAAGTGGTACTTATATGAATCACATGGTACTAATATAAATCACTCTTATTAAATCACATTATTAAAGGTAGACATGAGACATGAGGCATGTATCTCTGAATATATATTATTTGCATATATATTATTCTTGAAGCTGACGTTTGATTAGGATGAACCTATCATCATGATACCGGCCTCTTGTGATGCGGTGCTACAAGCTTTTACACAGGTATATCTCTCGTTGCATTCGAGGCCCCAACAATAAAGAAATTCTATATAAGGTGGTGGCGAGATGCAAGGTCGACCAACTCCGTTACACGCGCCTTGTACACAAGTTCCTGACCAGTCCGTAATTCTGGGTTGCGCTTACATTCAAGGGTATTGCAACACCAATTGGCTAGGTCACAATAAGCACCTAGTCCACCACAGGTTGGCTGCTGCTCAATGACCTCATTGTTGTCGTTGTCATGTTCATGATCAGAATCTGCGACAACTAAATAAGCTACTACGAAAATGACAATTAACATCATCCTCACGGTCAGATGTTGTTGCATAATCTTTTTAGCACTCATCATGATCACTCAATGTTATTGTTTTTTTTCTCGCTTAGTACTTTCTAAGTGTGGGTGTTCTTTTCTGATTCGAAGTCTAGCTATTTAGGCCATCATCTAAAACAAAGATCATTTCAGTTCTTATACTGCTACGTGGTAACATCTCCTCTTACTTTTTTCTAAAAAATAAAATTATTATTTGTCATTTTTTTCATTTTTTTCCATCTTTTCCTTAAACGGGGCTATAGTTAATTTTTCAACTATATATGCGGATGCTTTTTTTTTATTATTTTATTGATAAATATATTATTGTTTTTTATGGCTGCGAATGCGATAAAATGTATTTGCTAACTCAGCCTTTTGGCTTCGCTACGTTCCACATCCACGTCGTCTTATCCTTTATGTATCCAGATAATAATAATATAACAATCATTTTATATCATCATGTATCATATTATGTATATGATATGCCTAATGCATGCATATGCATTATCTGTATTCTGTATCATCAACCGTGGTCTCCATGGATGGTTATCCCATATATGATATATGGCATTGGCATGGCGTGAAGGAGGATGTGGGCCAGGAGGGCCTGCACGATTGGGGGAAAGCAAATCCAATAAAAGACAATAACAGCCCAACAAGCCACGTGGCCCGTCGTTTTCATTCAATTATTCCAGCGGGAAAAACACGAGTCAGCATTTCTGGTGGAAAGCATTTAGTACGCACTTTCTCAGTGCGGGTGTGATTCGAAGTCTAACTATTTATGTTCATCATCTAAGGTAGAAAATATTTGTATAATAAAAATGTGCAGCTCATCATACCACTAAAAAAGAAGCGGTAAAATGTTTATTTAGTGAAAAATACAGAGCCATAGTTTTACTAAACAAAAAATGGATCTGTACGGGTTTCGGAATCTATCTCCAAGGATACGATTTCCACATCCTAATCTCTAAGGCTATCATGCGTTGTATTATTTCTTAAGATATTTCATTTTAAGAAATGATACTCTTTAAAATCACATTTCTAAAATCATTGGAAAACTTAATAGCATTCTCATGCTATTTCTTTAAAATCATTTTTTTTAAACATGTTTTATTTTAAAACATTTTCATGGGCCAAAATCATTTAAAATGAGGCTAACAAGGATATGGACAAAAATATCCTACCTTTCGGATATCAAAGCTGTGGCTATCTTCACGTAGCCCTAGCTCCGCTTGCCTTTGAAGCTCCAATTCCAATCGTGCCACTATCTTTACCATCAAAATCAATAATTTAGAGTTTGATCTTTCTCACCAAACATTCTCTCGTTTAACTAGATGCAATTGTATCATATTAGTATGCCATAGCTTAAAAATCAATATTCATAAACAACTCTTAATTCAAATCATGATTCTTTGACAATTGAAATTCATTTCGGAAAATTGAATGGAAACAAGGATTCATGTGGCTAATCCACTCATTTTGAGTTCCCAAATGAGGTTAGGTCAATCCCACATCGAGTTTTACAGTCAAAACAGAGTTTTAGAACTGTTTAGGGTCGGGTTCAGTGGGAACTGGCCGACCGGTGACAGAGGAGTGTAACTCCACCAGTCGGCCGGTGGAAGGGTGACCGATCGACCAGGCCGGTCGACTGGTGGGGAAAAATCCCAGGGCTAGCCATGGCTGATTCGCAAGAAACAGAGCCAAACCTGTAAATGTTGGGTTTGATTTTGACATATTCTCAAGGGAATGTATAGATCCATTTTCAAATCAACAAATGGGGTCCAAAGAATAAAAAAAAACCCCAATTTTTATCAAAGTTTTCATAAAATCCATTCGAAACCCATTCGAAAACGAAATTTAAACCCAAATCACCAAACTCGACTAAAATGAGTTCCACAAAGCTAATCCGAAAATGTAAAGTAAGTTTCAAAGAGTTTTACCTCAATCCAAGCTTCGATTGTTGAAAACCTCTTGGAATCTCTGTGTTTGTTTAAATCCGGCCCTTGAGAGAGAAAACTTTGAGAGAGAGAGTATGTCGAGACAGAGAGAGAGGGAGAGCAACTTGAGGAAGAGAAAGGAAAAAGAAAAAAGGAAAAAGAAAATAAGAGAGAAAAGGGAAAAGAAAAATTGGAAAGAAAAATATTGGGGAAAATAAGTAAAACAAAGAAGGGTGAAACTGCAAATACCAAAAATAAATTTAAAAGTTCATGATTAATTAAGAAAATCAATTTAGGCACACTAATAAACCACAATTATCATAATTAAACAGGTTTAATTCTGGAGGGCGTTACACACACACAGATATATATATATATATATATATATATATGATACTACTAGATTATCAAGTATATATGTTTCAAAACATACTAATTACCAAACATTCAAAGAAGTTTGAAAACATAACAAAATACATTTAAATAAGTTTGAAAACATAACCAAACATTTAAATGTTTAAGTGCATAAAACATAAAATAAATATAGGAAAATGTTTCTTCCCATATTATATGTTCCATAATGACTACTGTTCATATCAATGATTAACTATATAGGATGATTAGAGTTCTTCTTTTTTCTCTTTTTCCTTTAAGTATCTTTAGACCAATAAATACAAGTGAACAGATAAAATTAAGTTTTTCATGAAGAATATGCTTGTTAATGGAAGAACCTAAGGAAGCATTGAAATGTCAATGAACAATATTATCTCTTCATAAAACTCTATCACACTAAAAAGATGCAGTTGCCACATTGGCAAATCTAGAACTTGACAAACCTTGTGCAACATAGAACAAGAGTAGCATAGCAAAACAATTGAGAATAGAAAATACCTTGTCAATCTTATCAGGATTACTTCTTCTGTCCCGTCGTTTTTGCTAAAGAAAATTTGATAACAGAAAAATACCTTGTCAATCTTATTTACTGAAGAAATGAGAAATACCTAAAACGGCAGGTGAGAAAATGAGAGAAAGAGAAGCCTCTAGAGACTGAGTTAGAAGTAGGGTTTTGTCTAAATATAAATATATATATATATATATATAGGCTTAATAAACAGGTCGGGCCAGGCCGGACAGTGTTGGCCCGTATAAGTAAACGGGTTAAGCGTGTTAAACGGGTTGGCATGAATCCAGCCCATTTATTTTCGTATTATTCGTGTCAGCCCATTAACGACCCAATTAATAATCGTGCGGTCCAAACCTATTTATCTCGTGTTGTTTTCGTATCGTTTCATCGTGTCGTGCCTAAAATTGCCGGCCTTGTTTGAACTTTAGTCGACACACGTACGCACTCACACACTTAACCACTTGAAATATTAGGTTTATTACACCGCATAACATAACAACCTGACTTTTTATTTTTAAAATCAAATGATGAAAACCAGAATATTATTTTTTAATGAATACCGTAATTTTTGTTGATTGTTAAAAAAAAATGGGTTTTTTTTATAGAAAAAAATATTAAGGTTTATTTTTTTGGTAAGTACATATTAAGGTTTATTACCGAATATAACATAACTATCTAACTTTTATTTTTAAAATCAAATAATGAAAACCAGAGTTTTAGTTTTTCAATAATGATTTCTTTTAAAGATATTTCCTATATTAGTTTATATTTACTTTATTATGCAAGGAAAAATATTTCTTTACATGCCCTATTTTAAAATGAATTTGGTGAAATACTTGGTTGCTATTCCGTTAATATTTAACTCAACAAACTTCAACGTACAAAATCCTTTTTAATATTAAGGCGAACGCGATGAGAAAAATTCTTAGTATCAGGATCGACTACCCATGATTTCACAGTGGGATACAGTCAACCATTGGTTTTGCGGAAGTGACAATTACACAATGTAACTTTTTTTTTTTTTTTAGAGTCAAATTAAAATGTGGCTTAATTCATCTGTCTTTTAATCTTTTTCAATTACGTACATTGGCTCCTGCAACTTTTCTTGAGAGGTTATTGATATGTCAGTATTGTAATCTAATTAGCATGTATTATAATAATATAACGTAGTTTGTCAATAAACAAAATATATGAACCTTCATTAATTAAAAGATCCCACAAGTGTAATTAAATTAACTATATTGTAATTATATATATGGCTAAATCTATGGCCATTCGTTATGTCTATAGCTATTTGTATATGTTCCTTTGCTGATTTTGCATATATAGTTTTCGATCAATTTTATAATGAAATTGATTGTATGTTAATGACATGGGTTAAAACAATTCATAGTTAGGAATGTGAGTACTAATACTTGCAGTTTTTTGGTCGTTTTGATAATAAAGTTGCTCGTATTTTAATTACATGGACTAAAACAATTGTTTATCAAAACCCAAAGCACTAATATTGCTTTTGATCGTATTTATAATGATATTGCTTGTATTTTAATGACATGAGTTAGAAAGATTTTGGTAGATTTGAAATATTAAATACTAATATCATTTTCATTTTAGACTTAGATTACTTAGAATCTAGTTAATTATATTTAATATTGTTGATGGTTTGAATTTTAAGACTTATAAATACTGCTATATCGTGAAAAATAATTTAATTAATTTGTAATTTAATGATATCTGAACTCCTTAATTTTGGGAATTTGAATTTTTTTAAAAAGTACATATCCCACAAAATGTGGGAAAAAGGTAGAGCAACATCTAAATTACATAAAAAAACTAATATATAATTATAAGGCCAATATTGTAATTACATAAAAAGTTATTTAGATGGCATTATACAATTAAACCATTGATGAGATATTCTTATACTCAAGCCACATTTCAATTCTAGAGTTGTAATTCAGCCATATGTTTAAATCACCCTTTGCGGAATACCAAAGTGTTTAGAAATAAGATGGACTAAGTATTACGGACAATTCTGAAGTTTTACTAGTGACTATCAGCACTATAGCAGCGCTAAACAGCTCCGCAGACACATGGAACAATTTAGCATTTTTGTTTAGCACTATATACTTTTTGCATAAATTTGGTATTTTGAATGTATTAGCACATGAAGCTTTTTTTTTTCTGAAGGAAAAATTTCATTAAATCGTCGCAAATGATCATCAAGTATAGATATTGACTAGATTTATTAATAAATAAGTTATAGACAAAAATAATAATTTAACTTATTTATTAATTTATATAAACTATTAACTTATTAATTTTAATTCATCTCAAATTTTAATCTATTTTCACTTTCTCCCTGTAATAAATCCTATTTCATAATTATGAAGGCCTCGTGACCATCCCAGCATTAATGGGTTCCACTACATCGATTTAATCTGAATTGATTTTTTTTATAAAGAAAAAGAAAAAGAGTAAAAGTTAAAGGGAAAAAGGAAAAGAAAAAGAAAAAAGAAATAAAAAGCTAAATAAAGATTTAAAAAAAAAAAATAACGAAGGACAAAAATGGAGCGTGTTGCCACATGGTAGTATGAGAGCAATGATATTTGCCTTAGGGGGCAATAAATAGCCAAACTTCGAAGTCAGAAGAGATCACTCACACTAAAAAAGTACTAAGTGAAAAAAAAAAAACCATTAAGATATAGTGATCAAGGAAAGTATGAAGAAGATTAATCATCTTAAAAATTCAAGATATAATATGTCGATGATTTAGAATTTAGTTTTGGTGTTAAGTTAAACGAATAATGTAAGAAATTTAACATTAGATGTCAGTAATTTAAAAGAAATTATCTTGACATAAATAAATCAAAGAGAAAAAGTATTTCAAAAAAAGTATATTGTAAATAAATTGAAATGATTGGGAGGACAGAGTACTTAAAAATAATGAAAAGTAAAAATAAAAAAAAAATAAAGAGTAAAATTTAAGAAAAAAAAGGGAAAAAAAGAAAATAAAAGACTAATATTTAAAGAAAAAGGGAAAAAGGATAAATAATGATTTTATTTTTTAGAAAAAAGTAAGAGGAGGAGGTGCTCCACCTAGCCGCATGGGAGTTAGGAAATATTTTTGCTTTCGATGGTGACAATAAATAGCCAGACTTCGAAGTCGGAAAAGAACAACTCACACTAAAAAAGTAATAAGTAAAAAAAAACACTGCGATTGAGTGATCATGGTGAGTGCTAAGAATATTTTGCAGCCAAAGCTGACCCTGTGGATGATATTAATCCTCATTTTAGCGGCGGCGTATTTGGTTGTCATAGATTCTAATCAAGAACATGACAACAACAAGAACGAGGTCATTAACAGAAAGCTGATGAAATTAGAGCCGCAATCAAATTGTGGTGAACCAGGTGCTTATTGTGACCTAGCCCCAGGCAATTAGTGTTGCGGAAACCTTCAATGTAAGCGCAACTCAGGAATTCTAGACTGGTCAGGAACTTGTGTACAAGGCAAGTGTAACGGAGTTGGTCAACCCTGCGTTTTGCCACCTGCTATGCTTGATCTTTGTTGTTGGGGCCTCGCATGCAACAACTACTTAGTCTGTGAAAAAGCTGGTAGCACCGCATCGCAAGAGGCCGGTATCATGATGATAGGTTCGGCCTAATCAAACGTCAGCTTCAAGAATAATAAATATTCAGACATGCATGGATGGAATAATATAAGTACCACTTAATTTAGTTTCATGACTCATGTCTGTGTATGTCTACCTTTATCATGTGATTTAATAAGAGTGATTTATATTATACTGCTTGCTTTCTTTCTTTTTTTTTTTTTGTTTTATGAAACTTTTTTTATTGGAACTTTTCCCCACTAAAATATCAACTTGTCAATTCATGGAAGCAACGCTAGGTATTATGAATTTAGTTATTACAGGTTTATTAATTCTTGCAAGCTGAATGGGGATACACAGGTTTTTTTTTTTTTTTTTTTTCGGTGGGTTTGCTATCCTCGTTATGATCTAGTTTATTTGTTATGGCATTTCATTTCTTTATTTTTTCCTTTGTTTTCATAATTTTTGGAGCTCCAATAAATTTATATCTTATTAGAATCAATTTTTTTTTTTTTTAAAGTTTCAAGTTAAAAAAATAAGTTGTATCTTTTCTTTTTCATTTTTTCCCTTAATTTGTCTTCAATTTTTTTTTCCCATTATGTCTGATTCAGGAACTTATTGTAAATCCAATATCGTTGCCACTTATTGTCGTCTTGATCGCGAAGACAATTCTTTTTCCCTAGCATATGATTAATAAAGTGCCCCAATGCTCAGGGGATGGCAATTCTTTTCAAACCACATCGTCGGTTGCAATCTCATAATGTGCCAATTTTCATATTTTATTCGAGGATTGTTATTTATTTATTTATTTTTTAAATTCGGATGATATTTTAAATTAAGGTAGTACAAACAATAATTCCAACTCAAATGGTTACAAAAAACAAGAAAACTATGACGAGCCCGATAAATAACCAGATCCATCATACGTTCAAGGAAAAAAGCATTTACTAAGTTCTGATATTCATTAAAGTATTTTAAAAAATGAGCGGGCACGTACCTTTATTAAAATCTTGAACACATTAAATTTATAGTGTTATATGAAAAGCTCATACCGTAGATTTAACTGTTAAAAAATAATATAACGATGAAAATATAGTGCTCCAATTTAAAGTAAAAATGAGAGTTGCACTGTAAAATCTTCGTAAAATAAAATAATATTTTCGTATTTATGTTTTAAAAGCTATTAAATATGTCTCTAGTCAGATTTCATATATGGAATGGGAGGTTTAGTACATCTGGGGTGCCAACTACGAGCATAATCAGTTAGAATTTGTTAGTTGCCTTCTCTCTGTTCATTTATATATATATATATATATATATATATATATATATATATATATATAAACGGTGCTTTACATGGACACCCTTCATTCTACTTTTTGCACACTCTTTTTCAATAAAATTTCTTATTAATTAATTACCCATCAATAAAATTACTTTTTAAGTAGAAAAGTATTTAAAAAAAATACTTCTTACACACACCCACTGGTTCTTTGACGCCGTCGCCGTCTTCTTCACACCCACCGGCTCTTTGCTGCCGCCCTCGCCATCGTTTTCCACCCAGCTACGCTGACGCATCCGGTATGTGTTTAGCTGTGTGAATATTCTTACATCGCTAATGTGAGTCCCGTGAGTCTGTTTCCTGTTTAGCAACCAAAATCCCCTGCATCTTCTTTTGTTTGGACTATAAATGCATTACTTCAAAGAGTATTTGTTTATAAATGGAACCTTAAACTTTAATAACTTGCCGAAGCCAATATCTTAATGGGACAACCCAAAGCCAATATCCTTTGCTTTTCTGTTGTAAGTCATCTGAAATTCTTTGTTGCCTCATCTATTTTGTCATGAAATGTCCTTTAAAAAAATGAAATTTGGTATTAATCCCTATATGCAAATTTTGCATATAGGGATACTAGGTGTTTGTTGAAATGTCTGGTCTTGTTGGAATGGTATTTTTGGCTCTGTTCTCTGCTCAACTCCAGTAATTAGGCAAAGTTTGCTTATCGTGGGTAAATTTTGCTTACACCCTTAATTTTCTCTTTGGGTGATCCGAGAAAATTAAGGGTGTAAGCAAAGATCAATAGTTTTTCAAAGCTGCTCTCATAACCTGCAAATCCTCAAAAATATCTTCGGGCTGAACTCCTGGAAAGATGAAACAGTGTCAAAAAACTAGATAGACTGAATTAACAATACCCCAACAACCATTTGATCTTGATATCTTATCATATAAAAAGAGCTCAATGGTGACAGTATAGGAAAAAAGAACGCTTCTCCCAACCCATATCATGTCCCCAATACCCACATAACCTAGAAAGTATCTTATAATACATACTTTCCATGACGTTCAAGCTCAGCTGAGCTCAATTGTGAACCAGAGGACCTGTTTTGGATTGGAATCCAGCGTTTGATGGTGGTTCCACTAATACACGATACAAGGGGCCTATAGTATGTTTGAATCTCATGGTCGTCCTTACAAAGAGGTATAGCGCCCTGCTCGCTATAGGAACAAACAAAATGAAAACATTACTAAAATTCTACAGATAATACTTCAAAAGAGAGAAGTAAACAGACGGCTGCCTGAATTTTTATGACAGTATCCTCACCGAGATGTATAGCAATTAGCGTCAGAAGTTTTCTGCCAAATAAAAGTTTCATCTTGCTGAGCTAGAAGGCTCCAACAAATATACTGGGTCAAGTCTTCAATTGGACTTAACGCATTTCTTTTCTTCATATTTGATGAACTTACAAAAGAGATTCAAATTAAAAACACAAATAGTATTTATCTATATCGTGTTTGCTACAAGTACTTCTGCTTATAGTTCACTCGTATTATGTTAAGTGTATTTCTCTTGCATTCTTTCGAGATATCGTTTTTTTTTTTTTTTTTATTCGTTTTATGATTTCACTTGTTAGGTTAAATATTTGGTTGATTTATGTTGATGACTTATAATATCTTTCTTAAAACAGGTTTTCCATTTTTGTATCTTTACAAGGAGCAAATGACGAAAAAGGGAAGAGAAAGGAAATGTACACTGGAAAAACTACCCAAAAAAGACATAAGGATGGAAAGTTAAAAATAAATTTTGATGAAGTGACTTTGAGAGCAATTGGCCACAATCACGGTACTTGGGCACGTGATTTAGGACTTCTTGCGCGAACTCATTTACCGGTTCGATGTGAAGTACCCTTTAACAAACTAAGTGACAAAGTTAAAGCCCCTATTTATGAAGGGATGCTTGTAAGTATACTAAAATTCTTCCTTGCAAATTGCGAAGTTAGTTATAAAATTCTAACATTTTTAACTTTTTTATTTTGTAAGAAATATTTGACTTTGCAATGTTACCAGACATAAAAAGGTTATAGATGATCAAATGAAGGATTTACAAATAGTAAGTTACCAGGCAATGTAAAATTGGGAATGGCTCTGTGATTATTGGAGTACTGAGGAACAAATAGTAAGTTTCAAACCTTTCATGAAGTGTTATGGTGGTATTTTTTTCACTTATTTTACATTACTTTTTGTAATGACTAATTTGTATCATTCTTTTAGGAACTGTCCAAGCAAAATGCGAAGAACCGCTTAACAAACAAAGGCTATAACAGTTCACATGGATCAAAATCTTATCCTGCTCATCGTGAAGAACTGGTATATAAATTTTCCATTAGTTATATATTTTTTTATTTATATTTTTTACTCTAATTCAAAATATTGCTACAGATGAATTTGAAGACTAATCAATTTGTTGGTGACATTGAATTTTACCGGGTTATGTATACCAATCACAAAACAAAATAATGGTGCAATCTGCAAGCTGAACAAGATTACGTGAATGGTCATTTTTAATTAATACAAATGCACTTTTTGTAAATAAACAAGTTTTATGTGCAACATATGCTATTATGTTATTTTATAACAAGTTTTTTTTTTTTTTTTTTTTTTTTTCTTCATAGGAGTCTCAAACACCTGCCTAAGAAACTTTTTTTTTTTGGCAGAATAAAATGTTGGCTCTTAGAGATTTGCAGACCTAGCAATCTTCAGATGCAGTATTGAACGACGATACTTGTCATGTGCCTCTCACAGAAGAAGACATTGATCAAAAGGTTCAGAAACCTCGTTCGGGATATATCCGAGGAAGGGGGAAAATTCTGATGGAGCTTCTCATTCTTGTGGTGCACAAAGTAAGAATGACGAAGTAGTAGTGGAGTTGAAGAACAAACTTGCATCATATGAGAGCCAAATGAGTGTCCATAGCATATTGGAGAATAAGCTTACGTGCATGTACGTCATTTATTCAATAATTAACCTCTCAACTAAACGTGCAATTTCCTAGATGCTTTGCTCAATTTGATCCAAGTTTATCAATAATTAACCTCTCACTAGTCACAAATATGAAACTAGTTATAACAAGTTTATTAATTCTTGCAAGCTAAATGGGGATACATGGAAATTGGGGGAGTTTCTTTTTATGACCTAGTTCCTTTTTTTTTTTTTTTTTTTTTTTTTTTTTTTTTTTTTTTTTTTTGCCCCTTTTTGCTTGCGGTGGGATTGCTATTCTTGTTATGATTGGTATCTCATTTATTTGTTTCTGCCTTTGTTTTCATAATTTTCGTAACTCGAATAAACTTATATCTTATTAGAATCAATTTTTTAAAAAAAGTTACAAGTTAAAGAAATAAGTTGTATCTTTTCTTTTTCAATTTTTCCCTTAATTTGTCTTCAATTTTTTTTCCCATTATGTCTGATACAGGAACTTATTGTAAATCCAATATCATTGTCACTTATTGTTGTCTTGATCGCGAAGACAATTCTTTTCCCCTAGCATATTGTAGTAAAGTGCCCCAATGCTCAATATATGGCAATTCTTTTCAAACCTTTTATGCTCATAATGTGCCAATTTTCATATTTTAAAGTTTTCTTGTATTCGAGGATTTTTATTTATTTATTTTTTTAAAATTCGGATGATATTTTAAATTAAGGTAGTACAAACAATAATTCCGACTCAAATGGCCACAAAAAACAAGAAAACTATGACGAGCCCCATAAATAACCAGATCCATCAGATACTTAAGGAAAAAAGCATTTACTAAATTCTGACATTCATTAAATTGAGTACTTTAAAAATTAAGCACACATATGTCTTTATGATAAATCTTGAACACATATTAAATTAACAGTGCATTATATGAAAAACTCATGCTACATATTTAACCATTAAAAAAAAAAATCTAACGACGAAGCTCTAATTTAAAGTAAAAATGAGGGTTGCACTGTAAAAGGTTCCTAAAATAAAATAATATTTTCGTATTTATGTTTTAAAAGCTATCCGTTCATTTCGCTTATTCGAGTTTAGAATTCGAGTTTTGCTACAGTAAAAAACTCTCACAAACAATCACATCTAACTTTTTTACTACAGTAAAAAACTCTCACATAAAATCAAATCTTAACTCAAATTAAAAACTCGAATCAGCGAAGTGAACGGACCCTAAATATGTCTCTAGTCAGATTTCATATATGGAATGAGAGGTTTAGTACATCTGGCGTGCCAACTGGCAACATGGTCAGTTAGGATATGTTAGTTGCCTTCTCTCAGTTCATTTATATATAAAAAAAAAGGGTGCCTGACATGGACACCTTCGTTCTACTTTTTACATATTCTTTTTCAATAAAATTACTTCTTACACACTCTACCAAAAAGAAGTTATTCCTTTTTAAAAATTATTATGTCTTTAAAAAAAAAAAAAAAAATTAAGGATGGATTCCAATATATATCAATCACCTTCTTCACGAAAAGACATAGTTTATTTCTTTTTGAATTTTTTTTATTCAGTTTTGTTGTTTCATATATAAATTTTGAAAGAAGAAACTTTACCATTCGTTGATAAATAAAAAAATTATAAGTTATTTCCCTTGGAGTCACAAATAAAATGTAAGGAGGTCTAATATTAATTAATTAAATATGATTTAAATCATACGAAGCATGCAGAACAGTCGTACCTCTTTGTTCTTTATTAATTTGTTATAAGGTAAAAATGAAATATAAATTATCTAATATATAGATGATCTAGATTAAGCACGACCAATTAGTTTTCTATTACCTAATTATAAGCCCCTCACCGCACTCTCGTATCACGACTAAGTAGTCTTCTACAAAAAGCGGTGTAGAAATTTTTCTGAAATTATAAAAGCGGTATTAACAAGTAGAATTGAGGTGGTTCAAAAAGTCACTGTGAAAAGTAAAAAGAGTGTTAATAGACTAAAAAAAAAATGCATGCCGTATTTGGAATTGCTCTTGTGTTTTTCACGTTTTTTAAGAAAAAATAAAAATGATTTTAAAACAGTGTTTGACACAGTTAAAGATAAAAAATAGAAATGAGAACAGTTTTTTAGTTTTGTGTAAAATGGAAGAGAAATAAAAAATAATTTTAATAATTTTTTATTTTTTGTTTTCGTTTTCTCCTCTCTCTCTCTCTCACAAAGAGAGAGACATTATGAATTTTTTATACTAAAAATAATCTTTTGATAAAACTACTAAATACATTTTTAAAAATATTTTCTGTCTGAAATTAAAAACATTTTTATTTTTATTTTCATATAAAAAATAAAATCATTTTGAAAGTTTTCTAAACGCGTCCGTAATGTCTTAAGTACCCTTTCAACCTAAAAGTACACGACAAATATTTTTATAAAATAAGTGATAAAACGTAGAAAAAACTTCTTTTATAGCAGAAAAAAAGGGGAAAAGATATAAACCAGTGCATTCGCATGCATGTGTTGTGACGATAATTAGCCATATACACACACATATATATATATATATATGCATTATGCATATGCATGTACAATGTATATATATAGAAGAATCTGTTTTTTTTTTTTTTTTTTTTTTTTTTTTTTTTTGCAACATGGTGCAACATGCATATTTTCTAAATTCTATTGTACTCTCTATTTCCACACAAATATATGCATGGTACTGGGTGTATACATACATACATACATATATATATATATATATATATATATATATATACCGTATAAAAACGTACTATTCAAAATAAAATTGAAAGGGAAGATTGATCTTATTTTTATTGAATAAAGCCGAATATTGAAGCATCTTCTATCTGCAGTCGGACACTAATGATTTCACTAAAAGTAGTCAACTAAATACCAATTATTACACCATTAACATCTCCTAGATCATCATTTCCTGATTTGCAGTGAACCGTTAGATCAAAGTAGCCCAAATTGTTGGTCATATTAACATGTGTTTTTTATAATAATCCTTGGCATGTTTCGGACAGAATTGATAAGAACACCAAAGAAATCAGTACAACTAGCTGGAAACGAGGACAGAAATTCATGGTGGTCATTTTATTTTATTTTTTCCAATCTTTTCGCTTTGTTTTTGTTGTTAATTTATGTGTTTTATCTTATACTTTGGTTGTGTTTATATAGTGATGGACGTAGAGTTAATTTTGGAATGTCGATAAATTTGTGATAAATATTGTTAAATGATACGATCCAAATCAAAAACATTATCGTTATGTATTTATCTATGCTAATTTGATTTTGGAGGGAAATGTTTACCAATTTTCTTGTCGCTTTGATATGAATTCGTTGATTAAAATCCATTGATTGGCGCAATTTCATTTTTTTTTTTTTTTTTTTTTTTGCAAGTCAATTATAACAAATTAAATATTGATATTATTTGTTCGTTCCCTGTTTATACCTTTTTTTTCTTTACTAATTATCTTATATATTTTAACTATTGAAGCAAAAATATATATATATATATATATATATATATCCAGATCGAGTAAACGTAGTAATAAATTGATCAGATTGCACCTTTTTCGATTTTGAATAAATAATATGGTTTCACATGACATTTAAAATTTGCATTATTGTCGTATTTTATATTGGCTCTCAAATATTTCAACCAATAATATCTCAAATATTCGCTTTAATTTCGCGACCATAAAAATATACATATAAAACTAATTGTTCTCTGAGATCTCTCTGCACAGTAGAACCCTAATAAGTTGTTCTCTTCTCCTGCGTCTAATTCCACTTCTTGCCCTACGTTTCCCTCTTCCGAGTAGCAAATTTGGAAAAAAAAAAATAATAAAGAAAATGTCTAATATAACTATTTCCTTGAATACAAAGATTATCAAAGAAATCACAAACGTCAACTATGGGATTTTATGTATTCATTTAATTATAATTATTCCTCTCCGTAATCTTTTTTGTATTTTATGAAATAAGCTGTATCAGACTTTGTCCTCCTTTATTTCAGTCACCTTAAATGTATGTGTTGTAATCTCATAATAACTCAATTTCCATTATTTGCTAAAACTCCAAAAAAAAAAAAAAAAAAAAAATTTAATGTCAGTCAAACCTTTTCTCATTTTCCTCTGATTTATGCAACTATAATTTGGTCTTCTTCACTTTAATTTGGACAGATTTTTAATGGTTATATTTCTATAAAGATTTACTACTAAATATGAAGATTTGATCATATGACTTAATAAAAATCTATTTTTATAAATTTTTTAATCAACTATTTAACTTATTACAACTATCAGATTAATATTTTACCACTAAAATAATAATACTCCTGGAGTCGTGGATCTAACAATATCGGATTAACATCTGTCCAGCTTCCCATTGTCGTGATAACTACGGTACGTGAAGCTAGAGCCTCATATTCACCATTGCTCGTAATAATTAACTCATCAGCCTTATAACTGAAAAGTATCAAGCAGTGAGCACAATCTAGCTAAGGACGTGTAATAATTAACTCATCGACACGTAAGAATCACTTGATTTTACTGCTAGGTCCATGCCTTCAAGGTCGAGAAAGTGACGAATTAAATGGTATATCGTTTTGTGTCTTCAAATAGGGGGGTAAAATACAGCGAATAACATGTCGTTTAGAAAAGTAAAAAAAAAAAAAAAAAATGTGGGGCAATCAAATGAGAAAATAACGTATTCAATTCAGTTGTCTGCACAAAATCATATTATATTATGAGTAAAAAGAAAATAATCTTTTCATATTACGTGTTATAAGCTATTAATCATGTCTCTAGCAAAACTTTTATATGTAATCATAGCCATAATTAAAATTAATTCCAAGTTGATACTTGATAGTCTTTAGGACTACTTACTATTGATACTCTTTATATGTAATCTCACAAGAACTCATGTGGATCAACTTTTTAATGCCCATGAAAAATACGACAATAATGCCAATGTATATATCACAGGACAATAAATTTTAAATATGATGTGAAACCATATTTTTTCTTCAAAATCGAAAAATGAGCAATCTGATCAATTCATTACTACGTTTACTTTGGATATATATGATATATTTGCTTCAATTGTTAAAATATATAAGATAATTAGTAAAGAAAAAAAGGTATAAACAGTGAACGAACAAATAATATCAACATTTAATTTGTTGTAATTGACTTGCAAAAAAAAAAAAAATCAAATTGCGCCAATCAATGGATATATAATCAACGAAATCAAATCAGCATAGATACATACAAAACGATAATGTTTTTGATTTGTATTAAGATTGCTAATGGAATTTCCTATGATTATTTTGTTAATTAGTTAATTTGTTTGTTTTTGGTTTGTTACCTCGGGATTGTTATTGGATGATTTGTTAGGATTGTTACCTCGGGGCTGTCGTTTTTCTGCTTTCCTTCATTGTGGTGCGCACTGTGCTGCGTATAGTTAGTTTTATTTTGCTTTCCAGCTGTCAGCTAACTTTTGCTCAGCTATATATATCCTTCTGTAGCTCTCCAAGTTTGATAATGAGAATGCGATTCATTCTACATTCAATTAGTCTGCCATTCTAATATGGTATCAGAGCAAACTCTTCTTGCTGCTACTCACTAATCCATGGCGCGTGGTGGTCAGCAGAATCGCTTCGAACCTTTGGTCACTACACCAGCCGGTGGTTCATCGCAGAGGCCGGGATCTACTATGGAGGACTCTAATAGTCCTTTCTACCTCCATAGTGGTGATAATCCCGGTCTCACCCTGGTTTCGCATCCCTTAAATGGGACAAATTACAACACATGGAGCAGATCCATTCTCATGGCGCTCAATGCAAAGAATAAGGTGGGATTTGTGGATGGCACTCTTCAGAGACCTACCTCCGACGACTTGACCTATAGCTTTTGGTCCAGATGCAACAGCATGGTGACCTCCTGGCTTCTCAACTCGGTGGCAAAAGAGATAGCGGATAGTCTACTCTACCTTGAGAGTGCGAGAGAAGTGTGGAATGACCTGTATGAACGATTTCACCAAAGCAACGCACCTCGCATTTTCCAGATCAAGATGCTTCTGCTTGGGTTATCTCAAGGCTCTCTTGATGTCAGCAATTACTACACCAAACTCAAAATCCTTTGGGACGAACTCAAAGACTATCAGCCGGTTCCTGTTTGCAGCTGCGGAGGAATGAAGAAATGGATGGAATATCAACAGCAAGAGTACGTGATGCAGTTTTTAATGGGCCTGAATGATTCTTTTGCGTCCATACGTGCGCAAATCTTGATGATGGATCCTCTGCCCTCTATCTCCAAAACTTTTTCCCTGGTCGTTCAAGAGGAGCGTCAGCGAACTATTGGTGCTGAAGTTGCAGTTACACCGGAATCCATGGTTTTTCAGTCATCTGCCCCTGCTTCACCCTCGCCGATGACCAACGCAGTTGCTGCCTCTAGTCGTTACAAAGCTAGAGGTAATAGGCCCGTTTGCACACATTGTGGACTAATGGGCCACACGGTTGACAAGTGCTATAAACTACATGGTTACCCACCTGGGTTTAAGCCCAAACTCAGATCCGGCCCATTTGGAGCCACAGGCCAGCAGAACTCCATTCAATCCAACTTTGCACATCAGGTCTTCGTGGAGAAGCCGCCGCCAGGGTTTCCATCGCCTCAAGCGCAGGGTCTGATTCAGCCCTCCTCTTCCTTCACTCCGAACGAATGTCAGAGACTTATTGCGCTTCTGAGTTCGCAACTTCATCTCAATACCAGCAGTCAGCCGGAAGCTCATAAGCCTGATGTTCCATCCGCCTCTCATTTCACAGGTATACTTTCCTGCTCGCCTTCTTTTCCTTCGTTTTTTTCTTCCGTTTCACCTCTTTCTGGACACTGGGTCATTGACACGGGTGCTACGCACCATGTGTGCTCCGATCTCACACTTTTTTCCTCCTTCACTCCGTCACCTGGAACAAAACTCACTCTACCGAATGGAGACCAAGTGGATGTCACACACATTGGTTCAGTCACCTTACCAAATTCCTTGGTCTTGTCTAGTGTTTTTTTTACTCCATTATTTCGTTTTAACCTTTTGAGTGTCACTGCCCTCACTAAAGCTTACAACTGTTCTGTTGTTTTTTGGTCAAATTCTTGCTATATTCAGGACCTTGCTCAGAGGAGGACGATTGGGACGGGTAGGCGAGATGGCAACTTATATTTTCTAGATTTAGGCAATCCCGGTTGTAACCGTTTTTCTTCATGCAATTTTATTTCCTCCAAAATGTCCAAACAGAACATTTGGCATGTTAGGCTTGGACATCCCTCTGATGTAAAGTTGAAATCAATGATTAAAGAATTAAGATTGCCTTCCTCATCAGTTTCTGATCATTTACATTGTTCGGTTTGTCCCCTTGCAAAACAGAAACGTTTACCTTTTCAATCTCATAATCACTTGTCATCAAAACCATTTGATCTAATTCACATGGACATTTGGGGTCCTTTTCACGCACCAACAACAGAGGGTCATCGTTATTTTCTCACTATTGTAGATGGTTGCACAAGAAACACTTGGTTGTTTTTATTACAAGCAAAATCAGAAGTAAAAACGGTTGTTCCTCATTTTTACCATATGATCTTAAATCAATTTCATGTTGCCATCAAGTCCGCTCGTTCCGACAACGCTCCTGAGCTAGCATTCACTGATTTCTTCAAATCCAAGGGTCTTACACATTTTTTTTCTTGCACTGAGACTCCGGAGCAAAACTCCGTAGTAGAACGAAAACATCAACATATTTTAAACGTCGCACGTGCTCTATATTTCCAATCTCATGTGCCCCTATGTTATTGGGGTGATTGTGTACTCACAGCCGTATACCTAATTAATCGATTACCCTCTCCCTTACTCAACCACAAAACTCCTTTCGAACTTCTCTGTGGCAGACTCCCTTCTTATAGTCACCTCAAAGCTTTTGGCTGTCTATGTTATGCTTCGACATCACCACACAATCGTTCTAAGTTTTCACCACGTGCCCGTCCTTGTGTTTTCCTTGGCTATCCTTTTGGGTACAAAGGATACAAACTGTTGGATCTTACTTCCAACAGAACCTTCATCTCCCGCAACGTAGTCTTTCATGAGTCATGCTTTCCTTTCGCAGTTCCTGGTTCTATACCCGACTCTGACATTTTCCATCACCGTGTGCTTCCTACACTCATTTCTGACCCTGTTTCCCCAAGTACTTCCCCTAGTCCGGAACCCCCCTCCATGTCCCCATCGGTTGTTGCTTCCCGTCCCCAGCGAACAATCAAGCCACCTGCCTATTTGGCTGATTACCACTGCTCCTTGGCCACCCTCTCTAACTCTACCAATGCCTCTTCTTCCAACACACCTTACCCCTTGTCATCGGTCCTCAGTTATCACCGCTTGTCCAATTCTCATCGTGCCTTTAGCCTTGCTATATCCTCCACCTCCGAACCCCAGTCTTTTTCTCAGGCCTATGAACTTCCGGCGTGGCGCGCTGCCATGCACGATGAATTGCAAGCTTTGGAGCAAAATAAGACTTGGATCATTACTTCCCTTCCCCTTGGCAAACAACCAGTCGGCTGTAAGTGGGTTTACAAAACCAAATTCAGGGCTGATGGGTCTATCGAGAGGCATAAAGCTCGCCTTGTAGCTAAGGGATACACACAGCGGGAAGGCATAGATTTCCTTGATACCTTCTCCCTGTTGCTAAAATGGCTACTGTCAAGGTATTGCTCTCTCTAGCCGCTGTCTATGGCTGGTCTCTCACTCAACTCGATGTAAGCAATGCTTTTTTACATGGAACCCTTGATGAGGAAGTGTACATGTCTATTCCTCCTGGCTATTCTTGTCGTGAGGGGGAGAATTTACCCGAGAGGGCTGTATGCAGGTTAAAAAAAATCCTTATATGGCCTAAGACAAGCTTCACGACAGTGGTTCTCCAAGTTTTCAGGGGTTCTCATTGCAGAAGGTTTTGAACAATCTGCCAGCGATCATTCGCTTTTTGTGAGACATCGAAATAGCAGTTTTCTAGCTCTTTTGGTTTATGTTGACGACATTGTAATTGCTAGTAATGACCAGGCTGCCGTAGATGACTTGAAATCCTTCCTTGCTAACCGGTTCAAGCTAAAGGATCTGGGAGATTTGAAGTATTTTTTGGGTCTTGAAGTTGCAAGGTCACATTCAGGTATTTCAATTTGTCAACGTCGTTATGCATTAGAGCTACTATCTGAGACAGGGTACCTGGCTTGCAAGCCAGTTTCTGTGCCAATGGAACCGAATCTCAAGATTTCTCAATCTGAAGGAGAATTGCTTGAAGACCCGACAGTTTACCGAAGGCTGATAGGAAGACTCCTTTACCTCACCATCACCCGTCCAGACATATGCTATTCTGTCAATCGACTAAGCCAATTTTTGACTACACCTCGGCTCCCACACTTACAAGCAGCTCATAGGATATTGAGGTACATCAAAGGTGCTCCCGGGCAAGGTATTTTTCTTGCTGCAGATTCTCCTGTACAACTCAAGGCCTTCACTGATTCGGATTGGGCTGCTTGCCCGGATTCCAGAAGATCCATCACTGGTTTTTGCGTATTCTTGGGCACCTCCCTTGTTTCATGGAAGTCCAAGAAACAGCAAACTGTGTCACGTTCATCTGCGGAAGCTGAGTATAGGTCCATGGCGAACACCACTTGTGAATTACTCTGGTTACTTGCATTGCTGAAAGACCTCAAGGTCGCACATAAAGGACCTGCCCTGCTGTTCTGTGATAACCAAGCAGCCTTACATATTGCAGCCAACCCGGTTTACCATGAACGCACAAAGCATATAGAAATCGACTGCCACATTGTGCGTGAAAAAATACAAGCAGGTTTTTTGAAGACCCTACACGTCCCTACTCGAGGCCAGCTGGCGGACATCTTCACAAAGGCCATTTATCCAACACAGTTTCGCCTGCTCCTTTCCAAGATGGGAATTCACAACTTATATTCTCCATCTTGAGGGGGAGTATTAAGATTGCTAATGGAATTTCCTATGATTATTTTGTTAATTAGTTAATTTGTTTGTTTTTGGTTTGTTACCTCGGGATTGTTATTGGATGATTTGTTAGGATTGTTACCTCGGGGCTGTCGTTTTTCTGCTTTCCTTCATTGTGGTGCGCACTGTGCTGCGTATAGTTAGTTTTATTTTGCTTTCCAGCTGTCAGCTAACTTTTGCTCAGCTATATATATCCTTCTGTAGCTCTCCAAGTTTGATAATGAGAATGCGATTCATTCTACATTCAATTAGTCTGCCATTCTAATAATTTGGATCGTATCATTTTACAATATTTATCACAAATTAATCGACATTCCAAAATTAACTCTACGTCCACCCTATATAAACACAACCAAAGGATGAGATAAAAACACATAAATTAACAACAAAAACAAAGCCCAAAGATTGGGAAAAAAAAATGGCCACCATGAATTTCAGTCCTCGTTTCCAGCTTGTAGTTGTGTTTTCTTTGGTGTTCTTATCAATTGTGTCCGAAACAAGCCAAGGATTCTTATCAAAAACACATGTTAAGATGACCAACAATTTGGGCGACGTTGATCTAACCGTTCACTGCAAATCAAAAAATGATGATCTAGGGGACCACCTTCTCCACTTGAACGAAAGCTATGAGTTCAGTTTCAGGACCAACTTTTGGGGCACGACCCACTTCTATTGCTCCTTTAAGTGGGCCCCAGACCAGTTCCACTGGTTCGACATTTTCGATATGGAGAAGCCTAGAGCTGATTCCTGCACCGAGTGTTTCTGGGTCGTTCATATTAATGGGCTGTGTCGTATGGATCCCAATAATGGTCTCTACAACATTTGCTTTCCTTGGAACCAAGGAAAAACGCCAGCTTTTTAAGATTCTATATATATATATATATATATATATATATATATATATATATGTATGTATGATTGAGATATTAATGGTGTAATAATATTTAGTTGAGTACTTTTGGTGTAATCATTAGTGTCTCTGCAGGTAGGAGATGCTTAAATATTCAGTTTTATTCAATAAAAATGAGAACAATCTTCCCTTTCAATTTTATTTTGAATACTACGGTTCTATACGGTAAATATATATATATATATATATGTACGTATGTATACACCCAGTACAAGTACATATTAGTGTGGACGTAGAGAGTACACTAGGATTTAGAAATAATATGCATGTTGCACGTTAATGCTAACAGATTCTTCTAGCTGATCAAATAAATAAAAATTAAAAAAAAAAAACATATTCTTATATATATATATTGTACATGCATATATGGCTAATTACCGTGACAACACATCCATGCGAATGCATTGGTTTATATCTTTTCCCTTTTTTTCCCTTTTCTTTTTCTGGTATCAAAGTAGTTTTTTCTACGTTTTGTCATTTTTTTTGAAAAATATGTTTTTGTCATTTCACGTCCGTCATGTACTTTTAGATTGAAAGGATAATTAATTGACACCTTTCTTTTTTACTTTTACACCCCATTTTTAAACCATCCCAATTCTTCTTGTTAAAATTTTAGAAAAATCCTTACACTCCATTGTATTGTATTTTCCTTTTTTCACCCACACACCAACCGAATTTATCTTTTTTTTTTTTTTTTTTTAAAAAAATTTCTTTCTCAATCATATTTGTTCCTTTGACAATTCATCTATTCTCAATCACATAATTTTTTTTTCTTTTAGAAATAAAATCGTATTAAAACGTAAGAATTTTATATATAATCATTGTATAGTTTTAGGAATACTTATGCTATTAGTTAGTTAAGTTTTTTAAATTTGTAGCATAAACTTCTTATCAAGCTTATCAAACTTACAACATACGCTTCTATTCTGTATATATATTGACTTGTACTCTTTTTTATTTAGATGAATGAGAATATAATTTTCTCTCCAACCAAACACTTTTCCTTCGTAATATATAGCTCAATGAAAGAAAAGAATCTATATATACAAAATCAAGGAAGGAAAAAAATAGAAAGTAAGAAGATAGTATACGAATAGTATTTTTTTTTTTTTTTTTTTTTAGTAGTATACGAATAGATTTGTATAGCAATCCTATAACCATTTTTTCAGAACTGCACGATTATATTAAAAATCAGTCGCAAACTTCTTCAAACTTCAAAATCATAATAAGCCGTTGTAGCTGTTAATTCATTACACGGGAGTGCTGCGGTAAGGGGTTTATAATTAGGTAATATAGAAGACTAATTGGTCGCGCTTCATCTAGATCATCTATATATTAGAAAATTTATACCTCCTTTTTACCTTATAACAAATTAATAAAGAATAAAGAGGTAGAGTTTATACTTTTTACGATTGCTTTGCATGCTCGTATGATTTAAATCATATTTAATTAATTAATATTAGACCTCCTTACATTTTATTTGTGACTCTAAGGGAAAAAATTTGTAATTTTTTTTTTGTTATTTATCAACGAATTGCAAAGTTTCTTGTTTCAAAATTTATATATGAAACAACAAAACTGAATAAAAAAAAATTTTCAAAAAGAAATAAACTATGTATTTTTCGTGAAGAAGGTGATTTATATATGTTGGAATCCATCCTTATTTCTTTTTTTTTTAAAGATGTAATAATTTTTAAAAGGGAATAACTTTTTTAGGTGGAGTGTGTAAGAAGTATTTTTAAAGAAATTTTACTGAAAAAGAGTGTGTGAAAAGTAGAATAAAAAGTGTAGTATATGCCTTTTTTTTTTATATATATATGACTGAACGGAGAGAGAAGACAACTAACATATCCTAACAGACTATGTTGGCAGTTGGCAACCCAGACATACTAAGGCTCCATTCATTTCCCTTATTCGAGTTTAGAATTTAAGTTTTGCTACAGTAAAAAGCTCTCACAAACAATCACATCTAACTTTTTTGCTTCAGTAAAAAACTCTCACATAAAATCAAATATCAACTCGAATTAAAAACTCGAATAAGCGAAATGAACGGGGCCTAAACCTCCCATTCCATATGAAATCTGACTAGAGACATATTTAATAGCTTTTTAAACATAAATTAATACGAAAATATTATTTTATTTTAGGAAGCTTTTATGGTGCAATTCTCATTTTTACTCTAAATTGGAGCACTGTATTTTTACTATTAGATTAATTTTTTAACGACTAAATCTGCAGCATGAGCAGTTTCGTGTAGCGCACATTAAATTTAATATGTGTTCAAGATTTATCGGAAAGGCATGTGTGTGTTCCAGTTTTAAAGTACCTTAATGAGTGTCAGCTCTTGGAACTTAGTAAGGTCTCGTTCACTTCGCAGATTCAAGTTTTTGATTCGAGCTGAGATGTGACATTTTCTGAGAGCTTTTTACTGTAGCAGAAAATTTTGATGGGACATTTTCTGAGAGCTTTTTACTATAGAAACCTAAAATTAAAAATTCGAATTAGTAAAGTGAACGAGGCCTAAATGTTTTTTTTCCTTGAGCATTTCATCTGAATTTTTGATAGATCTAGTTATTTATCGGGCTCATCATAGTTTTCTTATTGTTTGTGGCCATTTGAGTCTGAATTAGTATTTGTATTACCTTAATTTAAAATATCATTTGAATTTAAAATAAATAAATAAATAAATAACAATCCTCGAATGCAAGACAATTTTAAAATATGAAAATTGGCACAACATGAGATTGCAACTGACGATGTGGTTTGAAAAGAATTGCCTTCGATTGAGCATTGGGGAACTTTATTAATCATATGCTTGGGGAAAAGCATTGTCTTCGCAGTCAAGACAACAATAAGTGGCAACGATATTGGATTTACAATAAGTTCCTGAATCAGACATAACGGGGAAAAAAAATTGAAGACAAATTAAGGGAAAAAATTGAAAAAAAAAAAAAGATACAACTTATTTTTTTAACTTACAACTTTTTTAAAAAATTGACTCTAATTAGATACACTACAAGAAAAAGTAGTTTTTGCGACGACAAAATGTGTCGCCGCAAAAAAATAGTCGCAAATAATTTATTTGCGACGACATAGTGTCGTCGCAAATGTATTTGCGACGACATTTATATTTTGCGACGACCGTCGTCGCAAATAATTCGTTGGTTAATTTGTCTGTTTTAAAATTATTTGCGGCGGCGGTTTGAAAAAAAAATCGTCGCAAATAATTCAACTTTTTTTGACGACATTTTAACTTGTCGCCGCAAAAGGTCGTCGTAAATAGTGAACTTTTGTGCGGCGACATTTATAACTTGTCGCCGCAAAAGGTCGTCGCAAATAGTGAACTTTTATGCGGCGACATTTATAAAATGTAAATCGCAAAAGGTCGTCGCAAATAGTCAACTTTTGTGCGGCGACATTTATAATGATGTAAATCGCAAAAGGTCGCCGCAAATAGTCAACTTTTGTGCGGCGACATTTATAATGATGTAAATCATAAAAAACAGAAATAATTTTTTTTTTTCGATTATTTTTAAAAATGGCAATTAAATAATTTTAATAATTTTAATTAAACATTATTATATAACATACTAAATATAATTTATTAAGATAAATTAAAAGTAAAATATAAATTAATATTAGAAACAATAAATCTATATAAATTTATAAAATATGTTATGAATACTACATAAAGTGCATATATAATGTTCAACAAAATATAAAAGTAAATACCATAAATACAAAGTGAAAAATCATACAAAACTATTCCTCTAAGTTTGCAAGACGCCAACATGATCGTCATCATCGGCCATCATCATCGAAGGAGGCGGAGGAGCGTCTAGATTAAGCGGGTTCGGGCGAAAATCGTAGGTAATTGGATGTTAGGTCGCATTCTAGACCATAACTCTAACATCTTTACGATTGTCATAAATCTTCATACATTTCGATCGATTTCTTTAAATAACGATCCATCGCGCGACATCGGGTTGGTGATGATGTTGCGTCCGAGAATAAAACCGGCGGATGAAGGAGAAGCCCCGAGTAATGCTTTTGGGAAAGCATTGGACCCCTCCTTTCTTATGTCCTCTCACGCGTGCCAAGAACTTGCTCCAAAATCCTATGCTCATCAAGGGAGATCGATCGGCGCTTGCGATGATACGTGTTCTATGTCTCTCCTCCTCCAGTGTGTTCTACATAATAAGACATTATAAGTATTTTTCGTGCACTAAAACCACTATTTTAATATATAAAAATTTAACAAGAAAAGTAAAAATGCTTACAAAAAGTCTGCTCCGATCGGTATTAACCCAAGAGTCCCATGACGATGCATGTCCGCCCAATTATCTATAGCGGACATCGGCTCTTGGGTCTCTGACCGGCCTGTGAAATAAATTACACATATTTATGTTCTTAAACTCTAACTAAATTTCAAAAAAGATAACGACTTATTTTTCATATAATCCAAAAATTAAAACCAAAAAAAAACAATTTTAAAAGGTTTGAGACACCATAAGCGCAAGATGTGCCACCCGAACACAAATCATAAACATATAAATACGATAATGATCAAAAAATAAATGTATAACCTTCTTCTGCGATCTTTGTGAGTATGATAAGCGACCATGTATGCTTGGATACCTTAGGTTGCTGCGATTACTTTTATTTGTCTCTGATATTTTCTGTTTATGATTAACTATAATAAGTAATAGTTACTTGAAATTATGTATAAAAATCATAAAGTTCTAACATATCTATAATTACTTGAAATTTGTCGCCGGAGAACCTATCGCAACAACGATCCCAATGAGCTTTATTTCTCATATTAGCCGGGAGAGTTTCTCGACCGTACCGTTTGTAGTAGCGGTGCAAGGAACTTTTCCAGTCCTTGTAACACTTTGCTGCCTCCCTATCAACAACGGACCTCAGAATGCCATTCTTGTAGTTATAGTCCATGTTAAACCAATCCTTGCAAAACAGTTCCACATCGTTAAAACGCATTGTTAACTATAGTATAAACTATACAAAATATGACATAAAAAAATACCAGCATCCGGTCCTGAATTGTCCTCTTGTCCACGTCACTAACGTCCTTCCAAGCATCGTGGAAGGGCTCGCATATGTCCACGGTATGAATACCAACCGCACTTTCAAACCGGGCACCATATTTACCAAAGCGCCTTCCATGTACCTCCGCCTCATCAAATTCCACTGTGATCTTCCCGTCTTGCATGACCTTTTGGGCAATTTCAAAACCTTTTGCCCCACCTCGACCTCTACGTTGTCGAGGTTCAGGTGTTGTAAGCATTTGAAAGCATTTCAAATCAACATGTATTACTACATTTATTTACTATATGATAGAACGAGGAAAAAAGTCAGAATAACATACCAGACTCACAGTGGGCGGGGACTCTGTGAGGACCGAGAGGTGGCTGCGCTCCCCCTGAAGATCCAGTGCAGGTCGCTAATGTTCCAGCCATCAATATCTATGATAATATTAAAAGAAAAGCACAATATTAATAACATTTATAAATTCAATGAAAATAGCAATATTAAAATGAAATCATAATAAAAACGACAAAGATTACTCTACTGTAGTTCTACTCATCGCCATTTGCTACATTGTTGATTCTCGACATCATCATTTATGTCATCATCGTCTTGATTCGATGACTTCATCTTCAACGTACTCCTCCAAAGTTTCATCGTCTTCATCATTAATAAAGTCATCACCTACGGGAGACTTATCTTTCATAATTGCATCAACATCGGAAGTGACAACATTAGACGCTCCATCATCTCGATTCAATACAAATGAGTCAATCTCTGGTAGTTCCACTACTAACTCAATATTTGTTGATTCTGTATCCTGGGCTATCATCACGTCATCATTGTCAGGTTCTGAAATGTCCCAAATATGGCGATGTCTGAAGTGTTCTACAACCTTCCAGTTTGGACCGTTAAATAAATCGTCTACGTAAAAAACTTGTTCAGCTTGCGATGCAAGTATGAAAGGTTCGTTCTCGTACCAGGTCTCTTTAACGAAAACACTAACTCTATTTTTGTAGTTTTGAATCCTTTTCTTTCCCGGACGAGTGTCAAACCACAGACATTTGAAAAGCGTAACAGAATTGTCATTCAAGTACGACAGCTCATAAATGTCCTCCAAAACTCCATAAAACATTTGGTTATCAGGTCCGCGAACACAAACACCACTATTTTGAGTGCTTCGATTCATATCCCAATTGCGTGTCAGAAACTTTACACCGTTGACCACACAACCAGGATAACTTCGACATGAGAAGCTTGAACCACTTGAAAGCGAAAATATTTGATCATTTGCTTCTGGTTCATTATGCTTTCGAATATTGAAAATCTGCAATGAGACATGAATATTCTATAAAACGTCACTTTTTAATGACTTAACAATGTTAATGCAAATTAATTATAAACGTACCTTATTCTTAAACCATTTTGGAAACTCTTTCGATTGAATTTCATCCAATGGTATGATTCGACCGCTTCGGTATCAATCTCTTTCCTATGGTCCTTTGTTTAAAAGAGAATGAAAATAAATGACATAATTGTATATGATGCGACGCAATCTATGAACAATTAAGTGACAAAGGTGAAAGTAATGTCGTACTCAATGAACGCTGAATTTCTCGAACAATTACAGGGACGTACCACTCGACTTTCTCTATAAAAACCAGTATCCAATGTGACAGGGGTCATCTTCCCAATTGGCCGACAACGAGTATCAAATACAGAAATCTTTTTAACAATACGCTCTTCATCGTCTACCCAATTTCCGGCAAGCCGGTTAAACCGTGTTTCAACTCCAGTTAAATACATCGAACAAAAAGTCAGAGCTTCGTTGACAATGTAAGCCTCAACAATCGAACCCTCAGGGCGTGCACGATTCTTGACATATTTCTTTAACGATCCAAGAAAACGTTCGAATGGATACATCCATCTTAAATGAACCGGTCCTCCTCGAATGGCTTCTTCGGGCAAGTGTATAACTAAATGTACCATTATGTCAAAAAAAAAATGCAGGAGGAAAAATTGTTTCTAACTTGCATAAAATAACCACAATATCTTGTTGAGCTTTCTCTAAATCACTTTTCCGCAATGTCCTGGAGCATATTAACTCAAAAAAATTACTCAATTCTGTTATTGCATCAACGATCTCTTTCTTCATGAATGGTCATAGCCCCGTTGGCAATAATCGTTGCATTATGATGTGACAATCATGCGATTTTAGCCCAGAAATTTTATTTTTCCCATCGATGACATTTGAAGCAAATCCATCAGAACATGCGATTTTAAAAAATCACAAAACTTTTTACCGTCGTCGGAGATAGTGTATAAACGCATGTGGTTTCATCCAACGATCACCGTCTTTGTACAAATGCAACTCCTTGCGCACCCCATATTTTGCGGATCGATTCTCGCCTTATCCGTATCTTTACTTTTTCCGTCAATGTCAAGAATTGTGCCCAATAAACTGTCGCATACATTCTTCTCAATATGCATAACATCTAAGTTGTGACGTAACGACAATGACTTTCAATAAGGCAACTCCCAAAAGATACTCTTCTTTGTCCAATTAAGCTCGCTTGCATGTCTTTTTTGCTTCTTCCCACCATACTTGTCATGTTTACCAGGCAATCTGAAGGACACATTTTGTAGTTGAGCTAAGATTTGGTGAACATATTTTCGAGCCGGAGGAGGTCGTTTCTCAACCGTACCATCAAACTTTTTATTTTTTCTCATCCCATGTTTAATAGGAAGCCATCACCGATGGCAAACAAAACAAGTCTTACTTGTTATCCTCTTTACTTGTTATCCTCTTTGAAGGAGTTGCATCGTTGCAAGTTGGGCATGCTAAATAGCCCTGACCACTCCATCCGGATAAACTACTACGAAAGGGGAAAATCGTTAACAGTCATAAGCAACATAGCTCGCATCTGAAATGAAGTATTCGAAACTGCATCACGTACAATTACTCCATTATTCCACAAATCTTTTAACTCATCCACAAGAGGCCTTAAAAAAACATCTATGTCCTTTCCGGGTGCATTTGGGCCAGGAATCAACAATGTCAACATCTTATAAGGATCTTTAGTGCATAACCACGGAGGCAAATTGTAAGCCGTTAAAACCACCGGCCACATACTGTATGAGAGGCTCATGTTACCGAAAGGATTGAAACCATCAGCGGCCAACCCCAAGCGAACGTTTCTCGACTCACGTGCAAATTCCGGATATTTTTCATCTATTTCCTTCCATTCAATACCATCGACTGGATGACGCATTAAATCCTCATCATTTGAACGCCCACGCTGGTGCCACGTCATATCTTTAGCCGTGTGGCGAGAACCCATGACGCTTCAATCGATCCGTTAGCGGGAAATAACGTAGTACTTTCCACGGGACTTGTTTAGTACCCTTTATCTTTTTTTTCTTCCAACGCGATGTTTTACATATAGGACAAGTTTCTAGATCAGCGTTCTCTTTCCAAAACAAAGCACAATCGTACTTGCAGACATGAATTGCTTCGTAACCCAATCCAAGTTTACTCAGGAGCTTCTTCGACTCATAATGAGTGTACGGCATCCATACACTCATTAGGCCACTTGTATAACACTTTTAAATGCATCAATTTCACTAAGAAATTTAAAGATGAATACTTAGTACAACCCGGATACAATCCCACCGAAGTTCGAAAGTAGATCCTTAAATTCAGTAGTATTGGCGTCTTCTATATCCACATGCGTCTCATTGAACATTCCACGGTCATCATTAATCCCGCAACGTCTTCTAAGGCGCAAACATCTAAATCTCTTGGTTGATTAACTATTGGGTCTACACCGAAAACCGCCTCTACTTCACCATGGTGAATCCATGTTCTATACAATGGATCGAAACCATATCGATGTATATGCGCCCTCACAGTTTCTCTTGGATGCATTAAATGGTTTCTACATTTCATACAAGGACGGTGATATGGCCAAGTGAAGTTTGATAATTTTTGCGACCTCAATAAAAGCAGATAACCCATTCCAATATTCGTCCGACAATCGGTTCCTCAAAGAAGTCCAACTTTTGTCAATCGGCATTTCAACTATAAACGACAATGAGACATAACAATTTATTAATGTGTTCATTAATTTTAATTTTATTCTTAATTAATATTTTATTCTTAATTAACACAATTAAGATTTATTAATTAAATTGTGTTAATTAACTTTTTAAAATTCTGGTTTCCTAAATTTTGCCTAACTAAATTTCGGAAGATAACGACTTATTTTTTCACATAATCCAAAAATCAAAACCGAGAAAAACAATTTTAAAAATTTCGCACACCATAGCTGCAAGATGTGCCACCCGAACAAGAATCATAAACATATATTAAATTTTAACATAATCATGAATTCATACAACTATCACAATTTTAAGCTAAATAAATATAAAAAACTTACAAAGTTCAAACCCACTAAACGGGGGCTGAAAAAAGAAGGATTACGTCGGAGGAACCGTGCAAATAAGGACGAGGGCGAAAACTCAAATGCCTACATAAGTACATCAAATTAAAACATCAAACATAATTTTCAAACATCAATATTAATATTTTATTAACATCTAGAGAAATATGTAAACACATAATAATAAGTATAATGCCTAAAAAATATTTTATGTTCTAAGTATAATCTAAGTCATAAATATAATATACTCATCTAATTCTAAATTCTACTCATTTAATTTCAAGTATAATGTTTAAGAAATAATTTATGTGTATATATTAATGCTTATTAATGCTTAAATAATTTTATATTAATGTAAAAAAAAAAAAAAAAACTTCGTGTGTATATATATACACACGGGGGCGCGGAACGGCCGGGGCGGGGGGGCGGGCGGGGAGCAGGGCCCGGAATCACAGCGGCGGGAGGGAGCCAGCGGTAGTGGCGGCGCGGGCGTTGGCGGGGCGGGCGGGGCGGGCGGGTTGTGACGGGAAAGGGAAAGAAGAGAGAGAGGGAAGGGAAGAGAGAGAACACGGAAGAGTGACAAGGGAAAGAGGGAAGAGGAGGGCCGGCGGCGGCGGCGGCGGTGGAAGGAAAGGTGAAGAAGAGAGAGAGAAAGAAGGGAAGAGAGAGAGAAAGAAGGAAAAAAGAGAGAGGGACAAGGAAGAGAGAGGGAAGGCGAGAAGAATGGCGGTGGCGGGAGCGGGAGTGGCGGCGGCGGCGACGGGAAGAGGAGGCGGTGAGGGATAGGAGAGAGAGATTTCGGTTTTTTGTTGCAGAGAGATCGGGAGAAATGGAGAAGAAGAAGGGGGCGGATTTAATTTTTTCGTCGCAAATACAATTAAAATGTCGTCGCAAATAATTGTTATTTGCGACGACATTGTCCTCGCAAAAACGCTTGTCGTAAATAGCAAATAAATTTTTTTCCCGCCCAATCTCGCTCGTCAAATAGAGTATTTGCGACGACAATGAAAAATGTCATCGCAAATAAATATTTTTCCCGCCCATTCCCCATTGTCTAATACATTATTTGCGACGACAACAAAAAAATGTCGTCGCAAATAATTTTCCATTATTTGCGACGACATGTCGTCGCAAATAACGTGGATTGTCGTCGCTAAAAAGTTTGATAATTCGCGCGAAAAATCCGCGCCATGGAAATTTGCGCGGCAAAATTATTTGTGACGACACAAAAATTATTTGCGACGACTTTCCAATTTTTGTCAACGGGAGGTATTTGCGACGACATGTCGTCGCAAATATTGAAATATTTGCGACGACAAATGTTGTCACAAAAAATGTTGTCGCAAATGTGTATTTTTGTTGTAGTGATATAAGTTTATTTGAGTTCCAAAAATTATGAAGACAAAGGAAAAAAAACAAAGAAATGAAATGCCAATCATAGCGAGGATAGCAAACCGCAAGCCAAAAAATAAATATATATATATAAAAAGTAACTAGGTCATAACAAAGAAACTCTCCCAATTTCCGTGTATCCCCATTCAGCTTGCAAGAATTAATAAATCTGTTATAACTAGTTTCATAGTACCTAGCGTTGCTTCCATATGAATTGACGAGTCGCACATTTTAGTGGGCAAAAGTTCCAATAAAAAAAGGTTTCATAAAATAAAAAAGGAAGGGAAGAAAGAAAGCACTATAATATAAATCACTCTAATTAAATCACATGAAACTAAATTAAGTGGTACTTATATTATTCAATGCATGCATATTTGAATATATATTATTCTGGGTACTTTGAAGTCTAGCCATCATTTAAGGAAAAGTTTTTTTAGCTCCCATATAGCTACGTGGCAACACCTTCTCTTACTCTTTTCTTTTTTTACCTTTTTTTTTGAGAAAAATCTGTATTTGGCCTTTTTTGCTCGTTCCCCCTTTTTTCCTTAAATTTTACTCTTTTTATTTTTATTTTTCCTCTTTTTCTTAAATTTTACTTTTTATATTTTTTTTTTATTTTTACTTTTTGTTATTTCTCAACTGCTCTGTCCTCCTAAGCGTTTTAACTTATTTACAACATGCTTTCCTTTGAAATTTTTTTTTTCCTTAATTTATTTGTGTTAAAATAATTGCTTTTAAGTCTTCGACACCAAATGCTAAATTTTTTACATTATTCTCTTAATGTAACACCAAAGCTAAATTCTAACTCATTGACATATTACATTTTAAATTTCTTAAGTTAACCACTTAATTAGTATTAATTTAACCACTTAACATAGTTACTCACTATGTTTCAAATCATAAATATCATAGTTCATTTAATCCATTGAGCTTCAAAGTGTTAATTGTATCGTCTCTTTGGGTCATCATTCATGAACTTATTGCATATCAAATTTAAATATCTTTAGCAAAATCAAATATATCAAAGCATTCCATAAAATTAATTCAAGGAAATCCCCACACGAACTACGTTAAAAGGAATCTAGAGTAGATTTAGCATTACAACTAGTCACAATGGCCCGAGACCTCACAATTACAGCACAAGGCACATTTGATTGATAGAAAATCAATTATTTCTCTTGATTTAAAAATCAATTATTTGTCATGATTTAAAAAAATGACTTATTGTCTATAGATTATATGTCATAATTTAATGCTAGCTAGTATGATTACGTGGCCTTGCTAATTATGGAAGGGATTTATTACAGCATGAGGCATGTTGGATCCTCATTCCTTAAATGGAAAAAATCAATTATTGTAAATATGTGATATATGAATCGATTGATATCTTAAATGTGAAAGAGTTCAATCGCTAAAAAATCAATCATTTAACATGATTTAAAAATCAATTATTATTTTTAGATTAAGTCGATGTAATGAAGCCCTTTAATGCTAGAATCGTCATGTGGCTTTGCTAATTAAGGAAAGAAAGTTCTTATAGCAAGAGGCATATAATAAAAATCAATTATTGTGTCTAGATTGCCAAGCCCAGCCACAAACAAATAACATAACATTTTTTTTTCAAGTCTTAGAAGATTAATTACAGTTCTTGTTTGAAAGATCTTAAAAAGATGTTATACTTAATGTACTTAAAAAAGATGTAATCCACTGTAATTATTTAGGGATGTCACAATTATAGTTTTTAGTTTTAGTGTTTCATAATTTCATGATCGAGATCAACGCGGAAATAATATTCATTTTACTAAGATAATAGGAGAGATTGAAGTATTTTTCTTCACCAGCAATTCAAAAGAAAAAAGAAAGGAAAAAAAGATAAATACCCTCTAAAATGCATGGGTCTGGATGTTTATCCTCACTCTTAATTTATATCTTTTTTAGTCCAATAACTATATTATAGCAAACATGGTATTAATCAAGACTAAAAAGAGAATTTTTAGACCTATGTATTCTAAAAGTAAGTTTAACAATTTTCTATTAAAAAAAAAAAGTTTCAACTCTGGTGAGATCTTGTTTAAGCCAATGGAGCTCTGTTTTAACAAGAAGAAACATTAAACTTAATTTTTTTCATTACTTGATTAAATATTTCTACTCGACTTAAAAGTGAATTCCAAATTAAAAAAATTAAGCCCTCGATTCAGAATTTAACACATATGGATCAAAACACTAAAAGACACTAAATATACACGCGCGAAACATGTGGCTCTGACTATTGTTGGAAAGAGTTTGAGTTCCAACGAAGTAAAATGATAGTAAAAAGTACACTTGATGAAAAAGTAAGCTTACTTTTAGAAAGTAAGTTTGCGTTCCAATCCACAGGTAATTGTCCCTAATAATGTGGGTATGGGGACATTATATGGAAGTGAGGGAGCGTATGTGGGCAAAACTTAGCCCTCGATTTGGAGGTGGGGCGGGGTGGGAGAAACTCTCATGTTCCAACCTTATCCGATTACATATACTCTTACATATGTTGAGTTTCGATTAAATTACTAGACTTCAATTTGTTATTATTAGATTTAAATTTAGCATTAAGATTTCAATTTATTTTATGACATAAATAATTACCTCAGTTAATTTTCTAATTAACTTAATAGAATTTTCTTTAATGTTTGATATTGTTGCAACACATGTTTTGAACTCTTAATGGATAAATGGATAAGGTATCTGGATAATTCTCAAGTGGAGATTTTCTGACCCTAACCCGACCTTAAATTAGATGGGTAGGCAAGGTGGGTATGAGAGACAACAAGAGAGTCGGGTATAGGGGTGGGAGAAATATATTATCCTCTGCCCCACCCAATTGTCATCTCTACTACAAGGGTTTTGGACCCCAAAATACCTCAGAATTCTAATTTATAATCCCTAGTTATAGTTGGGCAAGTCCACTCAAAAATCTCCTTTTGTCTTGCAAGCACTATTTCTATTCGAGAAACACTAATCTTCTCCCACTTTCCCAATAATGCCTCAACCCCTTACAGTGTCCACCTTATAGGACTCCCGGTATAGTCAGATTTTATACTCGTTATTTGACACTGATCCACAATAGGACCAGAAAAGCTACTATAGTGATAAACCTTGTTAAAAATGTGCCCTGCTTTACTGTCGTTTGAACCCCCAGTTCCTCAACTAGAAAACCAATACTGTCATTTATATAGCTTTGAGCTGGATTTAACTCACTTTTTAAACTATCGTATGGACCCTTCCTTTTTCTAGGGTCCACTGGATGTTCAAATTCTTTTTATTTTCAACTATTTCTATTTTTTTCTTCTCTTCTTTTAAATTTATTTTTGGCTTGTCGTCTCTCTTCTCTTTAACTTGTTTTTTTTTTTTTTTTTTTTTTTTTTTTGGTATATTAACTTGCTACCATCTTTCTATGTGATCTCTTTTGTTTTAAAATTTTATCAACTTCTTGTCACGCCCCAAAATAGGGGTTAGTGACGTAGAGGCTTGTTTAGAAATTAAATCAGATTAAGAAAAATAACTAAACATTTAATAATGCTAAAAGCAATTTCAAGATAAGATATTTGAGAATTTCTAAAGAAACCCCACAATTTAGAGAAATTAAGGCCCCGTTCACTTCGCGGATTCGAGTTTTCGATTCGAGCTGAGATGTGACATTTTCTGAGAGCTTTTTACTGTAGCAAAAAATTTTGATGTGATATTTTTTTAGAGCTTTTTACTGTAGAAACCTAAAACTAAAAACTCGAATCGGTGAAGTGAACAAGGCCTAAGTTTCAAGAAAAGTGAGGTGGGTTTCACAATAACATCATAAAACAAGTTTTAAGACTAGCCTTTGGCATCTCATTAGGATTCCCCACAAAAAAATCCGTACTGTAGCATACATAAACAAAGCAAGGAAATGAATATAGACATCAACCACACTTCAGGAGTATTTAAGGTTACAACCCAAAAACTATAAATGCCTTAAAGATATACCACAAAGGTAGAAGTAATTACAACTTCTTTACTTAATCCGCACAAGCTAGCGTTACTAGTAGTCGCTATCTACTCAACACTGCTTTAGCATCATCTGGAAAGGGTTTAAAACATTGAGAACAAGATAAACAGTGAGCAAAATACCCAAATAGGATATAATTTTATAAAATTTTATCAATTAAAAGTGTACACGGTCCGAACATATCATCCGGAGCCAAACATCCTTTAATGATAGGAAATAATCTATAAATTTAAGTATCATTTGCTAATACACAAAATTTATATGAATATGATAAATTACTCACATTATTGCAAAGCCGTGATATCACCACCCACACTATCGAGTGACCCATACAAGTTTCGGGACTTGCCCCCAAGGATATGATCTACATACCCCGATCTTTAGGCCATCATGCATTTTACCATTTCTTAAAATATCTCGTTTTAAGAAAATACTACTTTATGTTTTAATTTAACACAATGGAAGTTCAATAGCATAGTTCGTGCTATTTCCTCAAAACTTAATCTTTCCAAGTTATCCTTCATTAAATCTTAATAATGTCGAGCACGTTTTGTCTTTAAAACATATCCATAATATTTTAAACAATGCTATCAAGGATATAGACAAGAATATCCTACCTCTAAGATATCAATTCTACGGCTAGTTTCTTGTCGTCCTAGCCTCACTTATCTTTGAAGTTCAATATGCTATCCCACCACTAGTTTTGATATCAAAATAATGTTCTAGAGTTTAGACTTCACCTCTAAAACAAATTAAACTCAATTATGTACAATTGCATCATTCAAATGTGCCTTGACTTGAAACAAAAATTTATAAACAACTTCATCATTCAGGTTGTCGCTCTTTGAGAATTGGAACTCAAATAAGAAAAATAGAATAGAACAAGAATTAATGTGGCTAATCCACTCACTTTTAGTTTCCAAATGAAATTAATTTTAATTTTGATTGAAATTTGGGGTCAAAACAAATTTTTAAAGCATTATGGGACAAAACACGTTCAAACCGATCGACTGGAGACAGAAGAGTACAAATCCACTGGCTGACCAATGTGTGAAGTCCGGTTGACCGGAGCGGTCGACCAGGGGTGTTCTGCAGGCTTGACAAACTGGCCGAAACATTGAGAAAAGTACCAAAACCCCCCAAATTTACATGAAATCAACCATGAAAAGTTTGATTTCAAGACATATTCGTAGAAAATTACTAAAACCAGTTTACATTCACTTCCACAAGTTCAAAGAACGAAAACTCCCCAAATTTAAACATGAAATCAACCATAATTCATCTCAAAACTAATCTTAAACCAAGAATTTATCAACCAACAAGAACAAGTTTCACCAAAGTAAAAATCTGAAATTCAAGAGTGGATTTCTCAAAGAATTTACCTCAATCAGTCCTTTGTTGAGAAGGCTTCATAGAAATCCCCTTTTGTTCAAATCTAAGTCTAAACTCTCTTGTTCTCTAGCTTGTTTATAGAAGAACTAAAATTTTTTCTTGGCTTTCTTAGAAAGAGACGAATTTGAGGGAAAGTGAGAAGGAGAGAGAGAACTGGAGACAGAGAGTGACGAGAGAGGGAGAGAGAATGGCTTGAGAAAGAAAGAGAAGGAAAAAGAATAATAAAGAAAAGAAAAGGATAAACATCAAAAGATATTTAGAAGAATAGGAAGAAAAATTGAATTTCCCCCATACTTCTGGGGTGGAATTGTAAATATTGTAAATAATTAAAATTCCTTGAAAATATTTAAAACTTAAAAAAAAAGAAAATATTTAATAGGCTTGATTAATTAGAAAAATCAAATTAGACACACTAATATATTACAATTTACATAATTAAACTGCCTTAATTCTTCTGATTGTTACACTTATATAACATTAAAGTTTGTAGAGAGATCCATTAGGTTTCATTTTTATATTTATAATAATGTTGAATGCATAATAGTATAATAGATTTTAAGTGGATAAGTTTTTTATATTATGTTATATTAGTTTATAATCAACTTTGTTTATATTTGTGCCTCACTGAATTTAAAGTCGTCATTGATATGAGGAAATTAGGAAAGTAGAAAAAAAGAAAAAAAGGGGAAAAGCATGACCTTTCTCTTAATATTGTTTTTGGATGGATTTAATGAAGAGGAAAAGCATGACCTTTCTCTTAATATTGTTTTTTTGGATGGATTTACCAACTTTCTTGATTTAGAAGGATCAAAATTGAAGTTTTGAAATGGATTTTAAAATATCTCCCCACGTAATTCATTCTCTGCTCCTGCCCACCATAAAATAAGCCCTTAAGGACAAAGTGATTATTTGTTAGTTATTGCTTATCTTTGTGTTTTACCAAAATAAATAGGGATCAGAAAGTAAAGCTCTATTTGGTATAATGAGGATTCTTATGGTTTGAATTATGGTTCAGGTTTAAATTATTATTTATTTACAAAAGTAAAAAGTAGTTTGAATCCAATCTAACAAAACCAACATTTGGTTTAAAAAGAAAAGATTCAAGGTTCGAACCTTGATGTATGTTTAAATCTTTTGAACCGTAAAAAAATAGAACTATCCCTCCCTTTTGTTGCTTTTCAAAATATTTTTGTGTGCGGAAATGTGGTAGTGTGAATCGTGTATAACAAAAATTTTCATAAAACTTTTAAATACTCTATAGATTATATAAATTTATGCAATAATGAATTAATCATATTAATTTATAAAGATAGATACCTAGCGAACAATTAGGCGGATAACTTGCAGTCTTTAACCACGAACAGTTTAAGCTCCAAGCTTTCTCATAAAACTCAAATCTTCCTTGTCTAGTACTTGAAATCCAGAAGACCTAGAGTGTGGGCTCTAATAAAGAACTATTAGACTAGATTACGAGCTAATTTGTGTCTCTTTACTATCAATACATGTATGTGAAGAATTTTGGAATTGGAAGAACATTTCTCCTCTTTTTCTCTCTTAAAATTCAGCCACCTATGAATTTTTTAGAGTAAAAATTATCTCCTCCAATTTTTCTATTGTCTCCTATTTATAGAACACTAGAAAATTCTCTTAACTTTAACTTGAAGACAAAGCAAAAAAAAAAAAAAAAAACTAGTTACTATTATATTTTAGTCTCATTAAAATATTATTTCCCATTTAATTTTAGAAACAAAATTCTCTCCCTTCCTTCTACTATATGGCGGCACACCAAAGGGAAGCCTCCCTATGGTTAGCGTAAAATCTATAGCGAGAAGAGATGAGAGAGAAAATTCTACATTTATCCGGTTTCTAATTTTAGCTCAAATTCAAATCTAAGTAAAGTCATACTTCACTTTTCTTTTGAATTTAATTGGAAAACTTGTCAAACAAGTAAACTGAATATCTTGGAGAACAAACAACTGATCCCAGAGGGATTCTACCTGTGTCACATGCCTCTTGCACCTCCCTGTGCCTGGGAGTGTGACCTCTTATGGTCCTACCACAGTGTGTTCTAAAATTAATTTGATTAAATAATCACATTATTTATTTCAAGTAATATTAAATCCCGATAATTCATCTTATCTTTCAAATATTATAAGGATGATGTGGGGACTCATGGACCTAAAATTATGAGCTCTAATAAAATTAATAATTAATTAAACTCTTTAATTAATTAATTATTTCTATTAATTCTAAAAGTTACTCCACTAAAAACTTAGAATTGCCCTCTCGAAATTATAAAGATTCTTCTAAGAACTTGAAGTGTCCATTCGATATAATCACTACATATAGATCAATCATCTATAAAAAAATTCATAATTGGAACTAGGTAAAATCTACTAACCTATCTTATTATATCTTTATCCTTAAGTACCAGTGATTCTCGAATGAATAATATATTCATAAAACACATTCATGAATACAAGCTCGTTACTTATTCAAGTACCGAACTAACCCTCAAAGGAATTATTTATCAATTTCTTCAAAGAAGAATGAATGGATTCCATCTTGTGTATTAGCATTCTATCCATTTCATCATGTTTTCAAGACACAAGGAATATGATTTCAGAAGTCTACTAATTACTCAGGATTAAGATCATTCTATAACTGACCATTGATAGACTCAAATTTGATTTTCTATAGCTAAATGTAAATTATCGGAAAATCAATTTGTGTATATGTCCTAGTTCTACATGATCTTATGATTGATCACAAGCTCATTCAATATCCCTCTATATTAATGATGCGGATAACACAATTCTATTCTTAATGGAATGGCGTGTATTAGTAATGTTTTTAATTAAAGATTCTATAGCCTTAATAAAATTCATTACGAACATTTTTTCAATTATTATCTATAAATATTATCCTCGGGTATATAACATTTATATACAATATTTAAGGTCATATAAATAATCACGAAATTTTTAATGATATTCATTAAATATTCAATAATACATGCACATAAATAATGAATAAACTATTGTTGATACTGATTTTGTACCTCGCCATTCAAGGGTCCAGCTCCACCACGGCATCACGCGGCGTTATTGGACTCGCACTTGGACCCAAGCCACGTTCGGAGAACTCCGTGGGTTGTGGTTTGGTGGGCCATGTGTCATAAAGTAGGCCTTGTCACTTAATTGATCTAATTTGAATCTTGCTTGGGGAGTCTTAAGAATTAATCGAATTAAATACAAATAGGTGATGGAGAATTCTCAAAAGCCTTCCACCGATCCTTTTGGAAGACCAAAATCTATGTCCACGTTAGAACCACTTCCTATTTTCTCAAGGTTGATTCTTAGTGTTTTGACTCAATGGATGCTTTACCACGCCGGACATGCCTAATGGAGGCTCCATTCTTGATAGGCATGCCTCCCAGGCATCATCTTCATGTTCAAGTATTCCTGAGTTGTTATTTCGTATTACGCATCCTTCCTTTGGATTTCTTCTCACTCAGCTCACCATCGGAGCAATCTTGATTAGAGCATGCTCACTCTTCAAAGCGACTTCACTCGGAGCAACCTTCGTCCCGGAGCACACTCACTATCGGAGCGGCTTCATTCAAGCAACTTTCATGTCGAGCCAACTTGCGGATGCTTAGCTTATAACGTATAACCTATCTCTAACAAGGTCGACATGCGATCAGGCGTCAAAGAGGAAGTCAACAAAGCGAAGTTGAGTCAAACACTCTTGAAAATTTTAAACCTTAGAACTCTTAAATGACTTCAAATTCAAAACTTTGCCTCTAAGTCTTTCCATTTTTTAGGTCTTTTCTTTGTCAATTCATAAAGTTACATGATCACTTTGCTTTGAAGGAATTGCGTGTGCAAGTCTCCATAAGAGCGTTGCCGATTGGAGTTCGGAGTAGCCACCATGAACCTTTCTTTCTACTTCCGCACTATCTCTTTTTCAACCCCCGCAAAGGCTTTTAGTAACTTTGCTCCATTTGGATCATGTATGCATGCTTCCTTCATAACACCACCAATTCATCCCTAAAGCAAGTTCCTAGAAGTCCTCATTTCGTTTTCAGCTAATCTCCTCTTAGACATCAGAAAGGTGTCAAAAGGCTTTACTCCATTGGGATTGCTTGTGCATGCGTCTATCAGAGCACGCCGTACGAACTTTTAGAGCTGCCACCAAAATCTAACAACTTCACCTATAAATACCCTCAGCTTCCTCATTCCAGATAACCGGAAAAAAACCTGAATCCTTTGAGCCCCCATCATCTTCATTTCATAAGGTGAATCTATCATAATCACCAATCACTATCTTCATTCGCTTCATATCACTCTCCTCTCTTCCTTCCTAAAGCTTTCTCATCTCTTGCTCTAGAGAATTGAAGTTCTTCAAGCTCTAAAAAAGCCCCTTCAAAGCCTCAAAGTATTGGCAGCCTTGGAAAGTTTTCAAAAACACTTTTCCATCCATTTCCACCACCATCTTAAAATTCTTTCAAGTTTATTCATACATTTTCTGGCAACATTTGGGTCTTCATTTTTTCGAGGTCATACGCTCACAGGTGTGAGCAAGTACTCTGGCTTATTCTCACTCCCTAGAGCAACACGCGATGCTCTTAGAGTTCTATTCACTAGAGCCTTATCCACCTCACCAACTTCATTCTCACTCTCCTCCAAACCTTATCCACCACTTGAGTCACCATCTTCGCTCCTGGAGCAGCCTGCGCTTATCTCCAGTGTATTGCTCTATCAAGGCACCTTTAGCCTCATTTTCTTCATCTCTATCAACTACTTAGTCACACCTCCCACCATTCTTCATCTCCAGAGTTCTTTTATTTATTTTTGCGGATTCTCTAACCTATTTTTTAGGGCATTTTCGTCATTTTAGAAGCAAAGAAGGTCCTAGGACACGCGTATGCGGCCTAATTTAGGCCTAACTGCCACTTTTCATCGAAGGTTCCGCTATCATTATCCACTTCAAAGCTCGGCCACGTCGAATCCGCTTCTGAAAAACCGTGTGCTTATACACGTCAATCCTCGACACGTCGACCCTCCAGATCCACCGGACCCCGATAACTATTTTATTAATTAAATAATAAATATCCTTATTACATCTCATGCTTTAAGAACACTATTCCTAACACCCTTGGTTTTGGCTGGTTTGAACCTCAAGTTCAAACTATACATGGTTCTAATTCAAAGATTCATGGGTTAAACGCCAAGTTTAAACCACACAATTCAAAATCCACATAGTTCAAACTCAAAAGTTCAAACCACCGTGATTTAAACGATCTCACACTAAATGGACCTTACATGATCCTTTTTTTTTAGGGTTTTATAGTAGAGGTTGAAATTTTATAAAATTAAAGAAATGATCATTTTTTAATTAACTTTTTTTTATGGTGATTGATCATGTTTTATCACTGTTAACTATTTTAGTAAAACATCAATTTTCTTTTTTAAAAAAAAATTCCGGCTAGTATTTGTCTAAAAAATTAAAAGTACGACCATTAATAATTAAGAAAATGATCAAAAAATGACAATTAGCCTATTTTCTAATTCCCCCCAAAACAGACATATATGTATGTGAATAAATGTGTATATAATATGACATATTGGTCATGATGATACCTTATTAATTGATTTATTGTACATAAAAGGGATATCAGCCGTCCAAAGCCTCATGCTATAATACTTCCACTAACAGCTCAATTACCAAGACCACATCATCTAGCCATATTGAAACTATCACGGGCGGCTGCGCAATTACCTTCGAAACAAATATAATATAATAGATGCACCCAACAAGTGATAAGAACTAAATTATCAAGAGATAGGACAAGTGGAATGATAATAATAGAAGAAAATTATCAAGTTAATAAATTTTTCATCAAGCTCTTGAAGCATTTGGTTTACATTTTTCCTTTTTAATTTCTTCCCTTTGCTTTTCCTTGTTTTGCTTCTATCACGTGCGTTCATGGAGATCTCAATCTCTAACTCTAATTCATTTGGAGGGCCATCCAATATTATTGCTCGACCTTGCATGGCCTATTTCCGTGGCAATAATAGGTTAAGTTTGATACCAATTATTAGTCCGACAACCAAAAATATATTCAAATCCTCAAACTTTCCTTCAAAATGCTCTTCAACCAAGGATTTGATCAAGCCAGTGAGGATCAATGGCCAAAGCAGGTTCTCAATATCCTTATCATACAATCAACATAATCCCAGCCCTATCCAGGTATATACTATTTTTTTTCTTTTAATTTCCCAATACAATCATTCATATTTTATATTTAAGTACTTTTTTTAGTAATGGATAATGAAAAAAAAAAAAAAAAAAAAAAAATTTAATATTGAAGTAAATGTGGGACCCACAAACAAAATTTTCATTAGTAGTTAAATAAAATGTGCC
>CP050226.2:22571945-22700654 GCA_012066045.3 Morus alba | reverse complement strand
AAACCCTAAACCCTAAACCCTAAACCCTAAAACCCTAAAACCCTAAAACCCTAAACCCTAAACCCTAAACCCTAAACCCCAAAACCCTAAACCCCCAAACCCTAAACCCCAAACCCCAAACCCTAAACCCTAAACCCTAAACCCTAAACCCCAAACCCCAAACCCCAAACCCCAAACCCCAAACCCCAAACCCCAAAACCCTCAAACCCCAAACCCTCAAACCCCAAACCCCAAACCCTAAAACCCTAAAACCCTAAACCCCTAAACCCCTAAACCCTAAACCCTAACCCCTAACCCCCAAACCCCTAACCCTAAACCCTAAACCCTAAACCACTAACCCTTAACCCCCTAACCCCTAAACTCTAAAGCCTAAACCCTATAAACTCTAAATCCTAAACCGAAAACCCTAAAGCCAATAAACCGTAAACCCCCTAAACACCCTACACACCCTAATCCCAAGCCCCAAACCCCAAACCCCAAACTCCAAACCCCGAACCCCAAGTCCCTAAAACCCTAAACCCCTAGAACCTTAACACCCTAACCCTAAACGCCAAACCCCAAGCCCCAAGCCCAAAATGTTGGTTGCCGAATCGAATTCGACGGCGGAAGCGCAGCGGAAAGGCGGATCGTGTATAACAAAAATTTTCATAAAACCTTTGAGATACTCTATAGATTATATTAATTTATGCACGAATAAATTAATCTCATTAATTCATTTATTAAGAACTCAATTCGGAAAAATACCTGGAGGCCGACTCGGTTGATAACTTGAGTTCTTTGACCTCGAACAATCCTTGCTCCAAAGCTTTGTGTTTAGAAAACCAATGTCTTCCACGTCAATTCCTAGAATCCGCGAAGACGTGTGTGTGGGCACACATGAGACAAAACGGGTTACAATAAACCCTCGAATTTCCACAAACACCAACGCATGCACGATGTGGAATTTTTGGAGAAAAACATTTTTCCTTCCTCTCTTCATGGAGAATTTCGGCCAGCCTTAACAATTAGGGCTGAAAAAATTGCTTCAAAATTTCTATAGAGAAATTTTGGCCACCTCTAAAATTAGGGCAAAAAAGCGTTCCGAAAATTGTCTCAAAAAATAGTATTTAGAGAGTAGAAGTCAAACTTCTAAAAGGAATCCAATCTCTATCTCTAAGATAAAGCTTGTTGATTATCTCCTATTTGAATTTGGAACAAAAAATCCCTTCCCCTTATCCGTAAGGTGGCCGGCCACACTAGTAGGGTTTATCCCTATGCGTGGTGCCTATTATAGATAAGGAATGAAGATATTTTATCTTTTATCCAATAGTCCAATTTTAATTCTGATTCAAATTCGAATTTAAGTCAAACTTAAATTAATTTGAATTCTAAATTGAACAACTTATCAAATAAGTTTAAATGGATAAATCTAGATGTGTTCAAATTCAAATTTAAACAATCACATTATTTAAATAATAATTAATTCTCAATTAATTATTTCTGAGTGTTTAATTTTAGAATTCCGTAATTCTAAAATTCCCATTTTGTCCTCTCGTATGCGGTAGAATTACTAGGACGACGCTGGGGACTAATGGACCTATAATCCCGAGCTCCAATAGAATTAATAATCAATTAAACACTTTAATTAATTAATTAATTCTATTAATTCCAATAGTTACTCCACTATAAACTTGGAATTGGACTCTCGAAATTATAGATATAAATTACTTCTCAACCGTGAAGTGTCCATTTGATATAGTCATTACATATAGATCAATCCTCCATAAATAATTCATAATTAGAGCCGGTAGAATCCGTTAACCTCTCTAATTATATCTTTATCCTTGAGTACCATTGATTCTCTAATGGACGTTGATTCATAAAACACATTCATGAATCGGAGCTCCCTCTTGGTCCAAGTACCGAATCAACCCTCAAGAGAATTATTCATCTACTTCTTTCTCAAGATGGAATGGATTCCATCTCGTATAATAACATTCCCAGCTACCTACTTCATCATGTCTCCAAAATACAAGGAATAGGATTCAGGGATCTCGAACTCCATGCCGAGTAAATCAAAAGACACAAATCCATAAATAGGAGTCTCATTAAGAACTCGGGATTAAGATCATTCTATATATGACCATCGATAGACTCAATTAGAATTTCTATACTTAACGGAAATTATTAGAAATTCATATTGTGTCTGCACGTGTCCTTGTTCCACATAATCTCATTATGCGAAATACACTCATTCAATATCTCACCATATTAACAAAGGCGGATAACACTGCTCCATTCTAAATGGAATGACATGTATTAATAATGTTTTAATTAAAGATTCCAAACTTTAATTAAATTCATTATGAACATTGCTTTTTGATTATTATCCTTAAACATTATCCTCTCGTATATAACACTTATATACAATGTTTAAGGTTACATAAATAATCATGGAATTTTCATTGATATTCATAAAATATTCATAAATATATGCACATAAAATAATGAATAAACTCTTTTATTAAATAAATAATAAATGTCCTATTACATCTCATGCTTCTAGGACACCATTCCCAACAATCTCCCACTTGTCCTAAAGCGGGTAGGATATGTCTCGGATCCTGAAACTTTCTAGGTGACTATGATCGTTCTATGCTCGGAACAATTTCCGGATCGCTTAAGAATTTTTCTAGAGTCGTTGCTTTCTTTTGCGGCTTCACAAGTCGCTACAAATTAACTCTTAATGATAAAATTAGCAATCACACATTGCCAACAACCTTTCTTGTGATGACTCCTTCACCTAGTGTGAACACGCACTCGGATGTTGACTCTCAAAATCCACGATGACTCATAGTCAAAGTCTATGTATCCAAAGTGAAAGACAACTCTTTCACCGACTAAACTATCTTATAGTTTCTTTATTTTCCTTATATACTTAAGGATACACTACACGCCACCAATGATCGGATCTTGAGTTCAACTGACAACGACTAACTACTCCCACTCGAATATCATATATTCGGGCTTGTAAAGAATAAGAACATCTTCTTTTCTTTCATTTGAAACATCTTGGTTTTGATCAAATCCATAAGACTTAATAGCCTCATCAAACCCGATATTCCATGATCTAGAAGTTTGCTTCAATCCATAAATGGATCTCTACAGGTTTTGCGGACTTTCTGCTCCAGGCCTTTCTCTATGTAACCCTCTGGCTGATCGATATAGATGGTTCCCTCAAGATAGCCATTCAGAAAAGCTGTCTTGACATCCATCTGGTATATCTCATATTCAAAATATGTTGTTATGGCTAAGAGTATTCAGATGGACTTAAGCATGGCCTCCGGTGAGAGAGTTTCCTTATAGTCAACTCCCTCTTTATGGGTGTAACCCTTAACCACTAGCCTTGCTTTATAAGTCTCTACTTTTCCATCTGCTTATCTTATTCTCTTGAAGATCCACTTGCATCCAATGCGTTTTACCCCTTCGGGTAGATCTACAAGTTGCCAGACTGAGTTAGAGTACATGGACTCTAGCTCGAGTTTCATAGATGCTTGCCACTTTTCCTTATCAAATTATCCATCGTAGCCTTAAAGGTCAACGGATCCTCCTTACCATCATCAACAAAGGATTTATATGGGTTTCCTCAAGATACGGTTAGGTAACTTGCTTACCCTTCCACTACAATGAGGTGCCACTAGAGTTTGATTAGGAATCGTGATCATTCTTAGCGTTCTAACAACTCTTGTCGTTTGTGGTCCAATCTTATTAGAAAGTAACTTTTCCAGAACCTTTTAGCTTCTAGGCTTGAAAACTATCATATAGTCATGCTCTAGAAATGTGGCATTTGTCATACAATTACCTTTGATTCTTATGACTATATAAAATAATAATTCTTTTGTCCCCATTGCATATCCCACAAACATGCATATTTACGATCTTAGTTCCAACTTCCCAGTCTATTGTTTCATCACATGAGCGGACACCCCATATGTGAATACGCTTCAAACCGACTTTCACCACTCCACAACTCTAGGGGTGTCTTTGGTATAGACTTAGATGGTACTAGATTCAAAAATATACATGGTGGTTCGTAGGGCATAATCCCGGAACGGCGTAGGAAGTGAAGAATAACTCAACATTGATCTTATCATGTCGAGCAAAGTCTGATTTCTCATTCGGCTACACCATTCCGCTGTGGTGGTGTGCCGGTGTAGTCAATTGGGATACCACACCTTCTTCAATCAAGAAATCTTGAAACTCTCGGTCCGGGTATTCATCCCTCAATCTAATTGAAGTGTCTTGATTGTTTTACCTAACTGTTTTTCAACTTTTGCTCGGAATTCTCTAAACTTTCTAAAAGTTTCGATTTCCGTTGCATTAGGTAAACATAACCATATCTTGAATAATCATCAATGAAAATGATGAAATATTCAGAACCTCCTTTGTCTTGGACGTTTAACGGTCCACATACATCCGAATGTATTAGTCAAGAGGTTATGTGGCTCTTTCTCCTTTCGTCATGGAAGGCCCATGGTCATTTTGCCTCCCGGACAAGATTCATAAGTCGGACGCTCACTAACTTTTAGTTCGAGTAAAGGACCATCCTTTACCGATCTTTAAATCGTGTTTAGGCTAATATGACCAAGTCTAATATGCCACATATATGTGTTATTTATCGTGAGAGATCCTTTTGCTCCTTATTCTTAAGTTTTGGCAACTTTTGAACTTTTCAATATTTTACAAAGAGCGAGCATCGGTTTAAACGGTATAAACCATTTTCCAAATATCCGAAACATATATCGGAACCATTCCAAAAGATGTGGACTAGATTTTTATTTAAAAGCAATTGTTCAAATAATTTGGAATTAGAAATCAAATTTCTATTTATGCTTGGTGGGAAATAAACATTGTTCACAACAAGGTATTTCCAAAATTGAATTCTAACTTCTCCCACTGCTTTTTTTGCCAATATCCTCATGGTATTCCTACTTTCATCATGTAGTCCCCGATGGCAAGTTCTTCGTAAGAACCAATATTTTGCAAAGAAAACCAAAACATGATTAGTTGCTCCCGAATCAACTATCCGGTGATGAGGAATCACCCTCCACTAAAGATGTTTTTAGAATTAGTAAATCTTATTTACTTTGATTCATTTTCTTTGTTTAGGTGGAAACAATTTCCATTTAAGCGCTAAAACTTAATAAAGAAAACAAACATGATTAGTTATTCCTGAATCAACTATAAGGAATCATCCTTTTTACTAAACATGTTTTAAGAACTAGCAAATCATATTTGCTTGAGTTCCTTTCTTTATTTCGGTGGAAACGACTTTCCTTGTAAGAACTGAGACTTAATAAAGAAAACAACCATGTGTAGCAACTCCCGAAGAATTACCCTTTTACTAAACATGTTTCTAGAACTAGCAAATCGTATTTGCTTGATTCCTTTTCCTTTATTTTATTGGAAACGACTTTCCTTTTGTCTTTTTTACTTAGGCTCTTACAAAGATTTAGCCAACCCTTTTGTTTTATGGATTTTCGGATCACGATGTCGATGACTGCATTATCTCATAAGCTGTCTCCATGCCTTCATACTTCTTGTGAATTACCACGCACAATCTTAGCTAACAGTTAGCTACTGTGTTTTCGTTAAGGACAGGAGGACAATCCTCCATTTGGGACAAACTTATATTCATCACATGAATGTAAGTTGTTTACGTTACTTTACCACTCGCATAGTTTATCTCTAGTCAGTGTTTCAGTTTTGTATAGTGAGATTATAGGATTTGACATATTGCTGGAAATAAGTAGAATATTCATCTAATCAATTTATGTGCATGAATATCAAAACATGTGAATTTAGGCACAATTAAATATGATGCATGATGCACATGAAAAATACATAAATCATGTTTTAATTTTAGGTGCCAACGATAATCCAATTTACCACAAATAAAGTGTACCTTTGGGTAGTCAAATTATTTGCAAATTGAACCGAGACCCTCTCGGTTAATAAATATAGTCAAAATATCTCATATTTTCATATTTATTAACTACCGTTATTTTAGTCAAAATATAACCAACAAACTTTGATTATATCTTTATGAGTGTAAAACCACCGTTTGCATCCCATAGACTTAACTCCGGATTGCTACCTTTGGGTAGTCAATTCAAAATACATCCCGAATCCCTATCTCTAGGAAGCCAACCTTGTTATTGATCCGGCAAGAACACTCTCCTTTAGGAGGGCGATTCAATGTCGCCGCAAAGCCCCTTTCCGGATCTCACGGTGTTGTGCTAACGGGCGGAGACTAGTGGGTCGTATTGTCATACAACCCTCTCCCACTCATTATTTTGCAAACATGTATTTTGTTTGAAAAACATCTCATGATTTTTAAATCGAAAAATAAACAATTTATTTTTTTCGGATATGTGAAATTCAAAAATTTAACTTTTAAATTCAATTTCACATGTAACATTATTTTGCAAATCAATTTTGCAACTTAAATCAATTTAATCATATTAAATCGATTTTCAGCGCATGGTTCTTATTTTTATTTTATTTTTCTAAAACACTTTTATAATAAATAAAATAAACAATAACAATTGCGCGTGTATGCATGGCATGTTATAAAAACATATGAGTAGGCACATTATATCTACATGGCATGTCATATGCATGGACATATATAATATATAATTATCAACATAAAATATAAATATATGCAATCAACTATTGAGATGGATTTGACCGGGTCCCATGGAAAAATAAATTACAACTCAATCGAATCGAATAAATAAATAATTACAATAATTATATTCTTCCGTTACATCAACGGGTCTTCGATTCTTAAATTCTTTATTCTTCGGCTTTATTCTTTGTCTCCGGGTTGGATTTCACCTTCCTTGGGATCCGGAACTTTTCCGGGCTCGTCGGCACGCTTTTACGAGGGTTTCGAAACCGGGCCCGCTCGGGATCAAATCCCGACTTGGGCCGCCAGGCGCTGGGCAGCGGCCTGGCCACGACCGGGCGCGGCCTGGCCGCTACCGGGCGCGCAGCTGGGCGCCTGACCTGGGCCTTTTGGGCCGCGGGCCTGGGCGCCTGGGCCGCGTCCTGGCCGCGCCTGGGCCGCGTTTCTGGAACTTTCCGGGCACTTTTTCTGGGCTTCTTTGAAGGCTTCAAACATGATCTTCAAGGCCTCCTTCTTGATTCAAAATCAAAAACCCTAATTCTACCCAAATCCTAGAATTACAATAATTCTAATCCCGAATTAAATTACAAATAATTTATTAACGAATGAATATAACCGATCCATGGAACCATATAATTAACGACCAAATCCATCATCCATACATTCATCATCATGAATAAAAATAAACATCCATAAATGCAAGTGCCTACTCATCACATACATACATAATTAAATATCACATATTTAATATCAATTATGATTATCAAATAATCAAGCATAAATTAATATCGCCTATAGACCGCTCGATACCAATTGTTGGTTGCGAATCGAATTCGACGGGCGGAAGCGCAGAAAAAGGCGGATCGTGTATAACAAAAATTTTCATAAAACCTTTGAGATACTCTATAGATTATATTAATTTATGCATGAATAAATTAATCTCATTAATTCATTTATTAAGAACTCAATTCGAAAAAAATACTTGGAGGCCGACTCGGCTGATAACATGAGTTCTTTGACCTCGAACAATCCTTGCTCCAAAGCTTTGTGTTTAGAAAACCAATGTCTTCCACATTAATTCCCAGAATCCACGAAGACGTGTGTGTGGGCACACATGAGACAAAACGGGTTACAATAAACACTCGAATTTCCACAAACACCAACGCATGCACGATGTGGAATTTTTGGAGAAAAACATTTTTCCTTCCTCTCTTCATGGAGAATTTCGGCCAGCCTTAACAATTAGGGCTGAAAAAATTGCTTCAAAATTTCTATAGAGAAATTTTGGCCACCTCTAAAATTAGGGCAAAAAAGCGTTCCGAAAATTGTCTCAAAAAATAGTATTTAGAGAGTAGAAGTCAAACTTCTAAAAGGAATCCAATCTCTATCTCTAAGATAAAGCTTGTTGATTATCTCCTATTTGAATTTGGAACAAAAATCCCTTCCCTTATCCGTAGGTGGCCGCCACACTAGTAGGGTTTATCCCTATGCGTGGTGCCTATTATAGATAAGGAATGAAGATATTTTATCTTTTATCCAATAGTCCAATTTTAATTCTGATTCAAATTCGAATTTAAGTCAAACTTAAATTAATTTGAATTCTAAATTGAACAACTTATCAAATAAGTTTAAATGGATAAATCTAGATGTGTTCAAATTCAAATTTAAATAATCACATTATTTAAATAATAATTAATTCTCAATTAATTATTTCCGAGTGTTTAATTTTAGAATTCCGTAATTCTAAAATTCCCATTTTGTCCTCTCGTGTGCGGTAGAATTACTAGGACGACGCGGGACTAATGGACCTATAATCCCGAGCTCCAATAGAATTAATAATCAATTAAACACTTTAATTAATTAATTAATTCTATTAATTCCAATAGTTACTCCACTATAAACTTGGAATTGGACTCTCGAAATTATAGATATAAATTACTTCTAAACCGTGAAGTGTCCATTTGATATAGTCATTACATATAGATCAATCCTCCATAAATAATTCATAATTAGAGCCGGGTAGAATCCGTTAACCTCTCTAATTATATCTTTATCCTTGAGTACCATTGATTCTCTAATGGACAAAGTGATTCATAAAACACATTCATGAATCGGAGCTCCCATTGTCCAAGTACCGAATCAACCCTCAAGAGAATTATTCATCTACTTCTTTCTCAAGATGGAATGGATTCCATCTCGTATAATAACATTCCCACTACCTACTTCATCATGTCTCCAAAATACAAGGAATAGGATTCGGGATCTCGGAATCCGTGCCGAGTAAATCAAAAGACACAAATCCATAAATAGGAGTCTCATTAAGAACTCGGGATTAAGATCATTCTATATATGACCATCGATAGACTCAATTAGAATTTCTATACTTAACGGAAATTATTAGAAATTCATATTGTGTCTGTGTCCTTGTTCCACATAATCTCATTATGCGAAATACACTCATTCAATATCTCACCATATTAACAAAGGCGGATAACACTTTCTTCTATTCTAAATGGAATGACATGTATTAATAATGTTTTAATTAAAGATTCCAAACTTTAATTAAATTCATTATGAACATTGCTTTTTGATTATTATCCTTAAACATTATCCTCTCGTATATAACACTTATATACAATGTTTAAGGTTACATAAATAATCATGGAATTTTCATTGATATTCATAAAATATTCATAAATATATGCACATAAAATAATGAATAAACTCTTTTATTAAATAAATAATAAATGTCCTATTACATCTCATGCTTCTAGGACACCATTCCCAACACAAAACACCAAACCCTGAACCCCAAACCCCAAACTCTGAACCTCGAACCCTAAACCCCGGACTCTGAGCCCCGAGCCCTGAGCCCCGAACCCCGAACCGTTAACCCTAGACCGTAAACCCTAAACCCTAAACTCTTAACCCTTTTTATTTCTACTAAAGTGTTTTTCTGTTGCAAAAAAAATTTAAATTTTAAAAATCAATATCATGAACCATGGTTTTGAACCCATGGGGTTTCAGGATCATGGTTTTTGGTTGTGCTACAGTATTTTTCTCTCACAGAAAATTTAAATTTTAAAAATTAGTATCATGAACCATTGTTTTGTCACGTTATCTAAATTTTGCAATCTTGCCAAATGAATAGAAACTGAATTTTAAAAAAACTTAAGAAATTCATGAGGTGTCAAAATGTAATTAGAGAGATGGGTACAAATGAATCGAGCCTTGAAAATGAGATGAAAAATCTTGATTCAATGAGTACTGCTTACCTGCATATAACTTCATCCCTATTGAAGCAAGTATGGGAACCCTTTGGACAATTTTTGTTTTGCTTCTTCGGGTACATGAAAGAAAATAAGAAAGAAACTATATTTAATAACAAAACAACAACAACGTCAAAGATTTAAAATTAAATTAAAATTGGAGGTTGCACGCTGAGGAGCTTGCTTGCAGGGCGACAATTAAAGTGACGTTTGTTTCAAGGGTTTTGCCAAGTTTAGGATCATGATTTTTAGTTCTGTTACAGTGTTTTTCTCTCACAAAAAATTTGAATTTCAAATATTAGTATCATGAACCATGATTTTGAACCCATGAACCAAATGTTACCTAAAGCACTTTTCATTATTTATGCATGTACTGATTACTTCTATCTATATGATTTGACTATCTTTGTTAATTGGTCAAATTAATTGTAATAATTTCTAATTATAAATCAAAACTATAATAATGTTTCTTGGCATGCTCTCAAGTTGAATATGCTGGTTCTGATCTAATGTTTGCCAAAGTTTTACATTTTGGATCTACTTGCTATAAATTTGTAAGGCCGTATGCTATGCGTCAAGCATTTATATCGACCAAGTGAAAAAAATAAATACCAATTTGCAATGCAAAAATTAACCTCTCTTTCTCATTTTTTTTTTCCCTTTTTATTTTTCCTTCAAATTCATGCAATCTTTTCTTTTCCTTTGTTTTTTTTTTTTTTTTTTTTTTTTTTTTGGCAGTTGTTTGTTTGCAAGAGTGTTTGTTATGAACAAACAATTGTTTAAATGGTCTCTGTTGTTTAAAGCATTCTCAGGCTTAATTGCTATCATACTTGCACGCATATAGTATAATGGTATCAGTCAGATTTTCGTGGTCGATATTGATAGGTATGCTTTTCACCTATGTAATATCAACATATTTTCTCGATTATATTGGAACCAATATGTTAAATACATTGCGTCTAAATCAAAATAATTGTTGCAAGAACCACACCATTAATAAGGCTACGAAATACCCATATTTGGTCCATTTATCGATACCAACCTTAGAGACTCTTTGTCAAAAGTTTTATTTTGTCTTCAAGTACAAGGCCAAAATCTTAGAGACTCTTTTAGTTATCAAAGTTTTCTTTTGTCATAGTTGGTGCGGGAGCAAGAAAAATCTTTTATGTGAGGTAAATTAAGTTAAAGTTTTGAACTAAACTACATATAGTGCAATTAGTTTTTAATAACTCTTCTTTTTCTTCGATCTTCGTTTAATTGTATCATTTTTTTTTCGTTCATATGAGTTCGATTCGTTTTTAAAGTTTTAAGTCTCAAAATTATAAATTTATGTCATCTAGAGTTACTTTTTCCTTTATTTAGGATTTTAAGTCTTAAAAATATGAGTATGTTTAAAAGTCAAATATTATTCGAGTATATGCATGTAAAGCATTATTAAAGAACTATGATAAATAAGTATACTTAAAAGTTAAAATTTGAGGAAAAATCGAAACTTTTTAAAAAAATCTATGTAAAAATTGTAGTTCAAAAATTTCATGGGGCAATGATAAAAAATAAATAAAATAAAATAAAAAATTTTAAAAAATATCTGTGGGTCTTAAAGTTCAAAGGAGCCCCATGGACCAGGGGTGGAAGCTGTGCTCCTAGAGCAAAGGTGTCTCTGCCCCCGATTAATAATTATGTTCACCCTATCGATCTCAACTAATTGTTTAACAATTTCAAATTAAAGTAGTAATTTTCTGAAATGTAGTAGGGTAAAAAGCTCACTTGTTATATGGGATCCAACGCATCCAGAGCGAAGCAGCGTTCCATTCTTTTCGGCGGTATCCTTCCGCATTGGCGGCGAGTGGAGTGCCACAATCCCATTCATAATTTTTGATCTACATAAGCCAAAGGCCATAGCACTGGCGACGGCTCCGGCATAAATGCAAGGAGGATGTATAGCTAATATAGGATCTTGTGGAACAGGATTTGATTCTACAAGCGGTTTGGAAAATACTTTTTATTTTATAATGTTTATTTTAAATGGCTAGTGAAAAGCCTTTTAGCATAATTTGCTTTTTTTTTTTGTGTGTTATATTTTCAGGATAAATGCCGATACCATCTAGAGAACTTTCACTAAAACAATATGATTCTTAATGATATTTTTTGCACTTACTGGTTTGTCAATTTTTTGATTGATGAATATCGATAGAGTCACCACTTCTCTCTATTGTTTTGGTCTTTTACTAGCCACCTTCTATTCCAGCGATCTTTTGTTGCAACGATTATTGTGATTCCTTTAGTATTTCTTCATTTATCTACCTCTTGTAATTTATTAGTTGTGTTTTCATTTGTAAATTTTATTTGGGCCCTAAAAAGCATATATAGTGTTCCTCTAAAAAGTTAAAAGAAATGGCAAGAAAAAAATGATTTAAATATTATCCCAAAAACAATATATTTCCATGTTGTTAAGTTGTTAAGTTGGGATCAAATTAGTAAATAAAAGCATTTAACGTTTACTAAGTTGTGTTGTATATTATATATATATAGAAGTGGATCAACATTTTTTGTGAAAGAAATACGTGTTGTTTTTTTTCTTTCTAATTTGTATTTCTATTTCTGTTTATACTCTCTCTTTGGTACACACACACACACACACACATATATATATATATATATATATATATATCTATGCATATCTGTATCACTAATTGTATAGGTATACTTTACGCCACAAGAGTTTCCCTTGGACTTCCATTTTGGTGGAGTACCTGTAACATTTCTTTGGAAACAAAATCTTTTTTTTTTTTTTTTTTGTCATTTCTGCTCTATGTCCATCAAATTTATTTTAAAGTGTTTGACATATTATCTTATTTAATAAATTAATTTTAGTGGAACTTATCGTTGAATGATTAATGTAGCATAAGCAGCTGTTCGATCTTAAAAGATCATGCAATATTATGATTAATTAGTTAATCATTAATAAAGTAGTTATGATTTGGGAGAGAATGTTATGCATGACAAAGTTAGTATCAGACTTTCATTGGTAGCTTGATATTTGTATATAAACTATATGATTCAAATTTCCTTTTTTATTTTCATCTTCACTATTATAAGTTTTTAATATATCTCAAAAAAATCATACCAATTAGTAATTAAAGTTACTTAAGTAGGAAGATATTTGAAAAGATTTATTTTAATTAAAATAAAGTGAGGAAAGAAACTATTTTAAAGAAAAATATCGTAAAAAATGAACTGCAATATTCGGGGAAAAAAAAAAAACAAAAAAAGTTAATATGCAAAAGAAAAGAAGAAAAATATCTAAAAAAGAAAAAAGAAAAAAGCAAAAATAAACTGTATAGAAGTTTGAGAAAAACAATAGAAGAAACAAGAAACCAAAAGTGAAAAGAATCAGAAAAAGTAAAAAACAAAAACAAATCATAAAGAATAAATGAGAGGTTGACATAGCGACCTCTTTCACTTTTTTATATATGTTTACATTAGATTTAGACAATGGTAACAAAGAATGGAATAGTCAATAACTCAACTACTATAATTACCATAAATTAATTATAGCCAATATTTAATTACCAAGGTTACTGTAAAATTCAATGGAGAAAATATTCCACGATGACTCTTCAACTTTTCGTGGGTAGATTTATTTATTGTAATAATTTTTTTACCTAGTAATATACATACATATATATATATATATATATACACATACAGAGAGAGGGAGAGAGAGAGAGAGAGAGAGAGAGAGAGAGAGAGAGAGAGAGAGAGAGAGAGAGAGAGAGTTTTTAACTATTACCTTCGCAAAAGCCTCTCCAACCCCTCTCCACTAACAAACAAAGGGCAAAGGCACTTTGTTTTTACATGTATTTCCTGTTACTCAAAACAACAAAACCTTTAACCAATAGTTTCTTAATTCAAAACAATGGTACTAACGTTGAATTGGCTTTTTCTTTTTTCCCCTTTCTGCTCAACTTGAGTTCCATTGTTTTGACTTTTGACTTTTGACTTTTTCCGTCCGTCTCGCACAACGGGTTGTCAGTGGTCAAGTTGAGATCAACGGTTGAGACCAGCATTGGAATTATACCTGTGGGGAGCAAGGAAATCTTATTTATTTATTTTTTGTTTAAAAACGCGAGTTAGAAACCGTACGAAACGTTACGAGACCATAGAAATTTTGATCAGACAATTACAAATACTATTGTCGTTTCCATGCCTTTCTATATTAGATTTTGCCTTATTTACTCATGACAATTCTATGGTATGCTATTTTGTTTAGTCTTTTGCCTTAATTGGGTTGTTTTGTTGAAACATTTACTTTATTTTTCTAATTTTAATAATATTGACGGAAGATTATGTTAAAGTATTAAATTATTATTGGCTCATCTTTTAAAAGTTTAAATTTTTAGGATGGATTAGTAAACTAACATGGTATCAGAGTGAAATATCATGAATTCAAACCCTTATAATTACATTCTTTATTCCCATTTAAAATTATCCTCATGTGTTGAGTCTTTAATATATCTCGCGCTTTAAATATTCACGTGTTTAAACTTTTGAGATTAATTGGTAAACTAACAGATGCTCGTATGAGATGAGATTTGTGAATGGATGCCAATTTAATTGGGATACGTGCAGTTTATTAAAAAAAAATACCTTATTACTTACTCATACTTTTTATCACATTTCATCAAATCTATGGGTTCATGGCAAACGACGACTCTGGAGCTCTTCTATAAATTTCAAAGTGCTTGAAGCTTTGTTTAAGCACCCTTCTGTTCTCTTTTTATTTTTTTTTGCCGCCGGTTTGTTTCAGTTAACATTAATTTTATGGAGCTCACAATCTCACAGTCTTCCCAGCTTAGAGTATCATCTTTTATTTCTCAACGTTGCAAGACCTCCAATCATGTCAATAGGTTGATACCAACAAAGCCCACGACCAAATTAGATATCAAACCTTCAAACTTTCCTTTAAAATGCTCCACCAATAAATTGATCCTCCCAATAAAGCTCTGTGAGGACAGCAGGTTCCCAAAGTCCTCATTATTCGACCAACATAAGCGTAATTCCGTCCTGGTATATTTTATTTCTTTTCAACTTACATTATATTACTTTCACTTTATTTGAGTTGTAGAATTAAATATGCAAAAATTGTGAATATTATCCTCCTCTATTAACTGAATATATATATATATATATATATATATATATTCTGTTTGTTTGGTTCATAAGTTTGTATAAAACATTTAAATAGAATTTTTAATTTTTTTTTTTATAAAAGGAGACACTGTATAAGATTTGTACTATGGTTCAAACGCGAAGCAAACAAGCTAAATTTTGATTTATAACTTACATAATTTACTTCATAATTTAGGATTTTGAACATTTTAATTTTTGAGTCTACGGGGACATGACAGAGGATAAAATTTAGAACAGTGCAAATAAGGAAACAACAGGTCTTTGCATGAGGCTGACACGCACAAATGCAAAATTGGTTCAAATTATATATAATAAAGGAGACCACAAAGATTTTAAATTAACTTGGAATATGAGTACTAAATAAGGAGGTGATGCGTTCTCAAGTCTTTGAGGTGCTTGCAGAACCAATATCACAGACATGCATATTTACGATCTTAGTTCCAACTTCCCAGTCTATTGTTTCATCACATGAGCCGGACACCCACATATGTGAATACGCTTCAAAACTGACTTTCGACCACTCCACAACTCTAGGGGTGTCTTTGGTATAGACTTAGATGGTACTAGATTCAAAATATACATGGTGGTTCGTAGGGCATAATCCCGGAACGAAGTAGGAAGTGAAGAATAACTCAACATTGATCTTATCATGTCGAGCAAAGTCTGATTTCTCATTCGGCTACACCATTCCGCTGTGGTGTACCGGGTGTAGTCAATTGGGATACCACACCTTCTTCAATCAAGAAATCTTGAAACTCTTAGTCCAGGTATTCATCCCCTCAATCTAATTGAAGTGTCTTGATTGTTTTACCTAACTGTTTTTCAACTTTTGCTCGGAATTCTCTAAACTTTCTAAAAGTTTCAGATTTCCGTTGCATTAGGTAAACATAACCATATCTTGAATAATCATAAATGAAAATGATGAAATATTCGTAACCTCCTTTGTCTTGGACGTTTAACGGTCCACATACATCCGAATGTATTAGCTGAAGAGGTTATGTGGCTCTTTCTCCTTTCGTCATGGAAGGCCCATGGTCATTTTGCCTCCCAGACAAGATTCATAAGCTGGACGCTCACTAACTTTTAGTTCGAGTAAAGGACCATCCTTTACCAGTCTTTAAATCGTGTTTAGGCTAATATGACCAAGTCTAATATGCCACATATATGTGTTATTTATCGTGAGAGATCCTTTGCTCCTTATTCTTAAGTTTTGGCAACTTTTGAACTTTTCAATATTTTACAGTGAGCCAGGCATCGGTTTAAACGGTATAAACCATTTTCCAAATATCCAGAACATATATCGGAACCATTCCAAAAGATGTGGACTAGATTTTTATTTAAAAGCAATTGTTCAAATAATTTGGAATTAGAAATCAAATTTCTATTTATGCTTGGTGGGAAATAAACATTGTTCACAACAAGGTATTTCCAAAATTGAATTCTAACTTCTCCCACTGCTTTTGCCAATATCCTCGCGGTATTCCTACTTTCATCATGTAGTCCCTGATGGCAAGTTCTTCGTAAGAACCAATATTTTGCAAAGAAAACCAAAACATGATTAGTTGCTCCCGAATCAACTATCCAGGATGAGGAATCACCCTCCACTAAAGATGTTTTTAGAATTAGTAAATCTTATTTACTTTGATTCATTTTCTTTGTTTAGGTGGAAACAATTTCCATTTAAGCGCTAAAACTTAATAAAGAAAACAAACATGATTAGTTATTCCTGAATCAACTATAAGGAATCATCCTTTTTACTAAACATGTTTTAAGAACTAGCAAATCATATTTGCTTGAGTTCCTTTCTTTATTTCGGTGGAAACGACTTTCCTTGTAAGAACTGAGACTTAATAAAGAAAACAACCATGTGTAGCAACTCCCGAAGAATTACCCTTTTTACTAAACATGTTTCTAGAACTAGCAAATCGTATTTGCTTGATTCCTTTTCCTTTATTTTATTGGAAACGACTTTCCTTTTGTCTTTTACTTAGGCTCTTACAGTATTTAGCCAACCCTTTTGTTTTATGGATTTTCAGATACGGTATCTGATGACTGCATTATCTCATAAGTTGTCTCCATGCCTTCATACTTCTTGTGAATTACCACGCACAATCTTAGCTAACAGATTAGCTACTTGTGTTTCGTTAAACGGGAGGACAATCCTCCATTTGGGACAAACTTATATTCATCACATGAATGTAAGTTGTTTACGTTACTTTTTACCACTCGCATAGTTTATCTCTAGTCGGTGTTTCAGTTTTTGTATAGTGAGATTATAGGATTTGACATATTGTCTTTGGAAATAAGTAGAATATTCATCTAATCAATTTATGTGCATGAATATCAAAACATGTGAATTTAGGCACAATTAAATATGATGCATGATGCACATGAAAAATACATAAATCATGTTTTAATTTTAGGTGCCAACGATAATCCAATTTACCACAAATAAAGTGTACCTTTGGGTAGTCAAATTATTTGCAAATTGAACCGAGACCCCTCTCAGTTAATAAATATAGTCAAAATATCTCATATTTTCATATTTATTAACTACCGTTATTTTAGTCAAAATATAACCAACAAACTTTGATTATATCTTTATGAGTGTAAAACCACCGTTTCAGATCCCATAGACTTAACTCCGGATTGCTACCTTTGGGTAGTCAATTCAAAATACATACATCCCGAAATCCTATCTCTAGGAAGCCAACCTTGTTATTGATCCGGCAAGAACACTCTCCTTTAGGAGGGCGATTCAATGTCGCCGCAAAGCCCCTTTCCGGATCTCACGGTGTTGTGCTAACGGCGGGAGACTAGTGGGTCGTATTGTCATACAACCCTCTCCCACTCATTATTTTGCAAACATGTATTTTGTTTGAAAAAACATCTCATGATTTTTAAATCGAAAAATAAACAATTTATTTTTTTTTTTGGATGTGAAATTCAAAAATTTAACTTTTAAATTCAATTTCACATGTAACATTATTTTGCAAATCAATTTTGCAACTTAAATCAATTTAATCATATTAAATCGATTTTCAACAAGATGGTTCTTATTTTTATTTTATTTTTCTAAAACACTTTTATAATAAATAAAATAAACAATAACAATTGCGCTGCGTGTATGCATGGCATGTTATAAAAACATATGAGTAGGCACATTATATCTACATGGCATGTCATATGCATGGACATATATAATATATAATTATCAACATAAAATATAAATATATGCAATCAACTATTGAGATGGATTTGACCGGGTCCCATGGAAAAATAAATTACAACTCAATCGAATCGAATAAATAAATAATTACAATAATTATATTCTTCCGTTACATCAACGGGTCTTGATTCTTAAATTCTTTATTCTTGGCTTTATTCTTTGTCTCCGGGTTGGATTTCACCTTCCTTGGGATCCGAACTTTTCCGGGCTCGTCGGCACGCTTTACGAGGGTTTCGAAACCTTCCGGGCCCGCTCGGGATCAAATCCCGAACTTGGGCCGCCAGCGCTGTTGGGCAGCGCCCTGGCCCGCACCGGGGCGCTGCCTGGCCTTGGCGCCGGCGCGCTCGACGCCTGGGCCTTTTGGGCCGCGGCCTCGGGCGCGCTGGGCAGCGTCCTGGCCGCGCTGGGCGCGTTTCGAACTTTCCGGGCACTTTTTCTGGGCTTCTTTGAAGGCTTCAAACATGATCTTCAAGGCCTCCTTCTTGATTCAAAATCAAAACCCTAATTCTACCCAAATCCTAGAATTACAATAATTCTAATCCCGAATTAAATTACAAATAATTTATTAACGAATGAATATAACCGATCCATGGAACCATATAATTAACGACCAAATCCATCATCCATACATTCATCATCATGAATAAAAATAAACATCCATAAATGCAAGTGCCTACTCATCACATACATACATAATTAAATATCACATATTTAATATCAATTATGATTATCAAATAATCGAAGCATAAATTAATATCGCCTATAGACCGCTCTCGATACCAATTGTTGGTTGCGAATCGAATTCGACGGGCGGAAGCGCAGCGAAAAGGCGGATCGTGTATAACAAAAATTTTCATAAAACCTTTGAGATACTCTATAGATTATATTAATTTATGCACGAATAAATTAATCTCATTAATTCATTTATTAAGAACTCAATTCGGAAAAATACCTGGAGGCCGACTCGGTTGATAACTTGAGTTCTTTGACCTCGAACAATCCTTGCTCCAAAGCTTTGTGTTTAGAAAACCAATGTCTTCCACGTCAATTCCTAGAATCCACGAAGACGTGTGTGTGGGCACACATGAGACAAAACGGGTTACAATAAACACTCGAATTTCCACAAACACCAACGCATGCACGATGTGGAATTTTTGGAGAAAAACATTTTTCCTTCCTCTCTTCATGGAGAATTTCGGCCAGCCTTAACAATTAGGGCTGAAAAAATTGCTTCAAAATTTCTATAGAGAAATTTTGGCCACCTCTAAAATTAGGGCAAAAAAAAAGTTCGAAAATTGTCTCAAAAAATAGTATTTAGAGAGTAGAAGTCAAACTTCTAAAAGGAATCCAATCTCTATCTCTAAGATAAAGCTTGTTGATTATCTCCTATTTGAATTTGGAACAAAAAATCCCTTCCCCTTATCCGTAAGGTGGCCGGCCACACTAGTAGGGTTTATCCCTATGCGTGGTGCCTATTATAGATAAGGAATGAAGATATTTTATCTTTTATCCAATAGTCCAATTTTAATTCTGATTCAAATTCGAATTTAAGTCAAACTTAAATTAATTTGAATTCTAAATTGAACAACTTATCAAATAAGTTTAAATGGATAAATCTAGATGTGTTCAAATTCAAATTTAAATAATCACATTATTTAAATAATAATTAATTCTCAATTAATTATTTCCGAGTGTTTAATTTTAGAATTCCATAATTCTAAAATTCCCATTTTGTCCTCTGTATGCGGTAGAATTACTAGGACGACGCGGGGGACTAATGGACCTATAATCCCGAGCTCCAATAGAATTAATAATCAATTAAACACTTTAATTAATTAATTAATTCTATTAATTCCAATAGTTACTCCACTATAAACTTGGAATTGGACTCTCGAAATTATAGATATAAATTACTTCTAAACCGTGAAGTGTCCATTTGATATAGTCATTACATATAGATCAATCCTCCATAAATAATTCATAATTAGAGCCGGTAGAATCCGTTAACCTCTCTAATTATATCTTTATCCTTGAGTACCATTGATTCTCTAATGGACGGTGATTCATAAAACACATTCATGAATCGGAGCTCCCATCGTCCAAGTACCGAATCAACCCTCAAGAGAATTATTCATCTACTTCTTTCTCAAGATGGAATGGATTCCATCTCGTATAATAACATTCCCACTACCTACTTCATCATGTCTCCAAAATACAAGGAATAGGATTCAGGATCTCGGAATCCGTGCCGAAAAATCAAAAGACACAAATCCATAAATAGGAGTCTCATTAAGAACTCGGGATTAAGATCATTCTATATATGACCATCGATAGACTCAATTAGAATTTCTATACTTAACGGAAATTATTAGAAATTCATATTGTGTCTCGTGTCCTTGTTCCACATAATCTCATTATCACGAAATACACTCATTCAATATCTCACCATATTAACAAAGTCACGGATAACACTTGTTTCTATTCTAAATAGAATGACATGTATTAATAATGTTTTAATTAAAGATTCCAAACTTTAATTAAATTCATTATGAACATTGCTTTTGATTATTATCCTTAAACATTATCCTCTCGTATATAACACTTATATACAATGTTTAAGGTTACATAAATAATCATGGAATTTTCATTTATATTCATAAAATATTCATAAATATATGCACATAAAATAATGAATAAACTCTTTTATTAAATAAATAATAAATGTCCTATTACATCTCATGCTTCTAGGACACCATTCCCAACACAAAACACCAAACCCTGAACCCCAAACCCCAAACTCAACCCTCGAACCCTAAACCCCGGACTCGAGCCCCGAGCCCTGAGCCCCGAACCCCGAACCGTTAACCCTAGACCGTAAACCCTAAACCCTAAACTCTTAACCCTTTTTATTTCTACTAAAGTGTTTTTCTGTTGCAAAAAAAATTTAAATTTTAAAAATCAATATCATGAACCATGGTTTTGAACCCATGGGGTTTCAGGATCATGGTTTTTGGTTGTGCTACAGTATTTTTCTCTCACAAAAATTTAAATTTTAAAAATTAGTATCATGAACCATTGTTTTGTCACGTTATCTAAATTTTGCAATCTTGCCAAATGAATAGAAACTGAATTTTAAAAAAACTTAAGAAATTCATGAGGTGTCAAAATGTAATTAGAGAGATGGGTACAGCGAACGAGCCTTGAAAATGAGATGAAAAATCTTGATTCAATGAGTACTGCTTACCTGCATATAACTTCATCCCTATTGAAGCAAGTATGGGAACCCTTTGGACAATTTTTGTTTTGCTTCTTCGGGTACATGAAAGAAAATAAGAAAGAAACTATATTTAATAACAAAACAACAACAACGTCAAAGATTTAAAATTAAATTAAAATTGGAGGTTGCACGCTGAGGAGCTTGCTTGCAGGGCGACAATTAAAGTGACGTTTGTTTCAAGGGTTTTGCCAAGTTTAGGATCATGATTTTTAGTTCTGTTACAGTGTTTTTCTCTCACAAAAAATTTGAATTTCAAATATTAGTATCATGAACCATGATTTTGAACCCATGAACCAAATGTTACCTAAAGCACTTTTCATTATTTATGCATGTACTGATTACTTCTATCTATATGATTTGACTATCTTTGTTAATTGGTCAAATTAATTGTAATAATTTCTAATTATAAATCAAAACTATAATAATGTTTCTTGGCATGCTCTCAAGTTGAATATGCTGGTTCTGATCTAATGTTTGCCAAAGTTTTACATTTTGGATCTACTTGCTATAAATTTGTAAGGCCGTATGCTATGCGTCAAGCATTTATATCGACCAAGTGAAAAAAATAAATACCAATTTGCAATGCAAAAATTAACCTCTCTTTCTCATTTTTTTTTTCCCTTTTTATTTTTCCTTCAAATTCATGCAATCTTTTCTTTTCCTTTGTTTCCTTTTTTTTTTTTTTTTTTTTTTTTTTTTTGGCAGTTGTTTGTTTGCAAGAGTGTTTGTTATGAACAAACAATTGTTTAAATGGTCTCTGTTGTTTAAAGCATTCTCAGGCTTAATTGCTATCATACTTGCACGCATATAGTATAATGGTATCAGTCAGATTTTCGTGGTCGATATTGATAGGTATGCTTTTCACCTATGTAATATCAACATATTTTCTCGATTATATTGGAACCAATATGTTAAATACATTGCGTCTAAATCAAAATAATTGTTGCAAGAACCACACCCATTAATAAGGCTACGAAATACCCATATTTGGTCCATTTATCGATACCAACCTTAGAGACTCTTTGTCAAAAGTTTTATTTTGTCTTCAAGTACAAGGCCAAAATCTTAGAGACTCTTTTAGTTATCAAAGTTTTTTTTTTGTCATAGTTGGTGCGGGAGCAAGAAAAATCTTTTATGTGAGGTAAATTAAGTTAAAGTTTTGAACTAAACTACATATAGTGCAATTAGTTTTTAATAACTCTTCTTTTTCTTCGATCTTCGTTTAATTGTATCATTTTTTTTTCGTTCATATGAGTTCGATTCGTTTTTAAAGTTTTAAGTCTCAAAATTATAAATTTATGTCATCTAGAGTTACTTTTTCCTTTATTTAGGATTTTAAGTCTTAAAAATATGAGTATGTTTAAAAGTCAAATATTATTCGAGTATATGCATGTAAAGCATTATTAAAGAACTATGATAAATAAGTATACTTAAAAGTTAAAATTTGAGGAAAAATCGAAACTTTTTAAAAAAATCTATGTAAAAATTGTAGTTCAAAAATTTCATGGGGCAATGATAAAAAATAAATAAAATAAAATAAAAAATTTTAAAAAATATCTGTGGGTCTTAAAGTTCAAAGGAGCCCCATGGACCAGGGGTGGAAGCTGTGCTCCTAGAGCAAAGGTGTCTCTGCCCCCGATTAATAATTATGTTCACCCTATCGATCTCAACTAATTGTTTAACAATTTCAAATTAAAGTAGTAATTTTCTGAAATGTAGTAGGGTAAAAAGCTCACTTGTTATATGGGATCCAACGCATCCAGAGCGCGAGCAGCGTTCCATTCTTTTCGGCGGTATCCTTCCGCATTGGCGGCGAGTGGAGTGCCACAATCCCATTCATAATTTTTGATCTACATAAGCCAAAGGCCATAGCACTGGCGACGGCTCCGGCATAAATGCAAGGAGGATGTATAGCTAATATAGGATCTTGTGGAACAGGATTTGATTCTACAAGCGGTTTGGAAAATACTTTTTATTTTATAATGTTTATTTTAAATGGCTAGTGAAAAGCCTTTTAGCATAATTTGCTTTTTTTTTTTTTTGTGTTATATTTTCAGGATAAATGCCGATACCATCTAGAGAACTTTCACTAAAACAATATGATTCTTAATGATATTTTTTGCACTTACTGGTTTGTCAATTTTTTGATTGATGAATATCGATAGAGTCACCACTTCTCTCTATTGTTTTGGTCTTTTACTAGCCACCTTCTATTCCAGCGATCTTTTGTTGCAACGATTATTGTGATTCCTTTAGTATTTCTTCATTTCTCTACCTCTTGTAATTTATTAGTTGTGTTTTCATTTGTAAATTTTATTTGGGCCCTAAAAAGCATATATAGTGTTCCTCTAAAAAGTTAAAAGAAATGGCAAGAAAAAAATGATTTAAATATTATCCCAAAAACAATATATTTCCATGTTGTTAAGTTGTTAAGTTGGGATCAAATTAGTAAATAAAAGCATTTAACGTTTACTAAGTTGTGTTGTATATTATATATATATAGAAGTGGATCAACATTTTTTGTGAAAGAAATACGTGTTGTTTTTTTTCTTTCTAATTTGTATTTCTATTTCTGTTTATACTCTCTCTTTGGTACACACACACACACACACACACACACATATATATATATATATATCTATGCATATCTGTATCACTAATTGTATAGGTATACTTTACGCCACAAGAGTTTCCCTTGGACTTCCATTTTGGTGGAGTACCTGTAACATTTCTTTGGAAACAAAATCTTTTTTTTTTCTCTTTTTGTCATTTCTGCTCTATGTCCATCAAATTTATTTTAAAGTGTTTGACATATTATCTTATTTAATAAATTAATTTTAGTGGAACTTATCGTTGAATGATTAATGTAGCATAAGCAGCTGTTCGATCTTAAAAGATCATGCAATATTATGATTAATTAGTTAATCATTAATAAAGTAGTTATGATTTGGGAGAGAATGTTATGCATGACAAAGTTAGTATCAGACTTTCATTGGTAGCTTGATATTTGTATATAAACTATATGATTCAAATTTCCTTTTTTATTTTCATCTTCACTATTATAAGTTTTTAATATATCTCAAAAAAATCATACCAATTAGTAATTAAAGTTACTTAAGTAGGAAGATATTTGAAAAGATTTATTTTAATTAAAATAAAGTGAGGAAAGAAACTATTTTAAAGAAAAATATCGTAAAAAATGAACTGCAATATTCGGGGAAAAAAAAAAAAAAAAAAAAAGTTAATATGCAAAAGAAAAGAAGAAAAATATCTAAAAAAGAAAAAAGAAAAAAGCAAAAATAAACTGTATAGAAGTTTGAGAAAAACAATAGAAGAAACAAGAAACCAAAAGTGAAAAGAATCAGAAAAAGTAAAAAACAAAAACAAATCATAAAAGAATAAATGAGAGGTTGACATAGCGACCTCTTTCACTTTTTTATATATGTTTACATTAGATTTAGACAATGGTAACAAAGAATGGAATAGTCAATAACTCAACTACTATAATTACCATAAATTAATTATAGCCAATATTTAATTACCAAGGTTACTGTAAAATTCAATGGAGAAAATATTCCACGATGACTCTTCAACTTTTCGTGGGTAGATTTATTTATTGTAATAATTTTTTTACCTAGTAATATACATACATACATATATATATATATATAGAGAGAGAGAGAGAGAGAGAGAGAGAGAGAGAGAGAGAGAGAGAGAGAGAGAGAGAGAGAGAGAGTTTTAACTATTACCTTCGCAAAAGCCTCTCCAACCCCTCTCCACTAGCAAACAAAGGGCAAAGGCACTTTGTTTTTACATGTATTTCCTGTTACTCAAAACAACAAAACCTTTAACCAATAGTTTCTTAATTCAAAACAATGGTACTAACGTTGAATTGGCTTTTTCTTTTTTCCCCTTTCTGCTCAACTTGAGTTCCATTGTTTTGACTTTTGACTTTTGACTTTTTCCGTCCGTCTCGCACAACGGGTTGTCAGTGGTCAAGTTGAGATCAACGGGTTGAGACCAGCATTGGAATTATACCTGTGGGGAGCAAGGGAAATCTTATTTATTTATTTTTTGTTTAAAAACGCGAGTTAGAAACCGTACGAAACGTTACGAGACCATAGAAATTTTGATCAGACAATTACAAATACTATTGTCGTTTCCATGCCTTTCTATATTAGATTTTGCCTTATTTACTCATGACAATTCTATGGTATGCTATTTTGTTTAGTCTTTTGCCTTAATTGGGTTGTTTTGTTGAAACATTTACTTTATTTTTCTAATTTTAATAATATTGACGGAAGATTATGTTAAAGTATTAAATTATTATTGGCTCATCTTTTAAAAGTTTAAATTTTTAGGATGGATTAGTAAACTAATATGGTATCAGAGTGAAATATCATGAATTCAAACCCTTATAATTACATTCTTTATTCCCATTTAAAATTATCCTCATGTGTTGAGTCTTTAATATATCTCAGGCTTAAATATTCACGTGTTTAAACTTTTGAGATTAATTGGTAAACTAACAGATGCTCGTATGGGATGAGATTTGTGAATGGATGCCAACTTAATTGGGATACGTGCAGTTTATTAAAAAAAAATACCTTATTACTTACTCATACTTTTTTATCACATTTTATCAAATCTATGGGTTCATGGCAAACGACGACTCTGGAGCTCTTCTATAAATTTCAAAGTGCTTGAAGCTTTGTTTAAGCACCCTTCTGTTCTCTTTTGTTATTTTTTTGCCGCCGGTTTGTTTCAGTTAACATTAATTTTATGGAGCTCACAATCTCACAGTCTTCCCAGCTTAGAGTATCATCTTTTATTTCTCAACGTTGCAAGACCTCCAATCATGTCAATAGGTTGATACCAACAAAGCCCACGACCAAATTAGATATCAAATCTTCAAACTTTCCTTTAAAATGCTCCACCAATAAATTGATCCTCCCAATAAAGCTCTGTGAGGACAGCAGGTTCCCAAAGTCCTCATTATTCGACCAACATAAGCGTAATTCCGTCCTGGTATATTTTATTTCTTTTCAACTTACATTATATTACTTTCACTTTATTTGAGTTGTAGAATTAAATATGCAAAAATTGTGAATATTATCCTCCTCTATTAACTGAATATATATATATATATATATATATATATATATTCTGTTTGTTTGGTTCATAAGTTTGTATAAAACATTTAAATAGAATTTTTAATTTTTTTTAATAAAAGGAGACACTGTATAAGATTTGTACTATGGTTCAAACGCGAAGCAAACAAGCTAAATTTTGATTTATAACTTACATAATTTACTTCATAATTTAGGATTTTGAACATTTTAATTTTTGAGTCTACGGGGACAAAATTTAGAACAGTGCAAATAAGGAAACAACAGGTCTTTGCATGAGGCTGCCACGCACAAATGCAAAATTGGTTCAAATTATATATAATAAAGGAGACCACAAAGATTTTAAATTAACTTGGAATATGAGTACTAAATAAGGAGGTGATGCGTTCTCAAGTCTTTGAGGTGCTTGCAGAACCAATATCTCAGCATTTTTATTCGGTCTTTTTTCTTTTTGGTTGAAAAAGCATTTTTCAGCATTTAAATGAACCAATTATTCTTCAGAGTTGATTACCTTTGATCGTGGTTAAGTTATTTTCATTGTCTCAACTTAATTATAAATTGAACTACAATTGTTCTAGGCATGCGCTAATCTTGAATTTGCTGGTTCCGACCCGCTGCTCGCCGAGCCCGAACCTGAATTAGCCGCTCCTGCAAATTCGATATTTGCCAAAGTTTTACGTTTTGGATCTATTTTGTTTAAATTCGTAAGGCCCTACTCAATGATTCAAGTAATTATAGCTTCCATGTAAGTAATACACGAAAATTTGCAATACATGAAATAAAATTCTCTTTTTTTAGATCCAGTTTCACATGATATAGAGTGGTTTACATAACAATATATGTTCTCATTTTCTGCAGTTGTTTGTTTGCAAGAGTGTTGGTTGAGAACCCACAATTGTTTGAATGGTCTTTATTACTCAAGGCATTTCCAGGGCTAATTGCAATGATACAAGCACACGTTTTTAATAACGGCATTAATCAGATTTTTGATGTCGAAATTGATAGGTACGTGTATACATATAAATATATCTATTTATATCATTATATTTATCAACACAACTTAATGACTATAATTTGTTAAGCTTAAATAGAATCTAAATCAAAATAACAGTTAAAAGGAATCACAGTAATAATGGTTTCTGATTTATATCCATATTTTTTGGTTAAATTTTCTTCGAGTAAGAGGTTGTTGTGTTGGCCTTGGTGTATGTTGTTTATATTCATATATAATTACGCGGATCTCCACTAAATATCTTAATTTAATAACAATTAAAGACTCGGGAAAGAAATGAAATTAGTGGTTTCAGGGTCTTGAGATAAATTGATAGAATTGCGCAAAGGTGTGGCGCTAGGTATTTGAAAGAAAAATGACTATTAACTTCATCTTCGCTTTGTTTTAAGTGAGCGGGGTTTCTAGTTTTAAATAAATCCAATATGGGTGAAAGCATATTTATGTTTCTGTTCGCCTTTTCCAAAGCCTTTATTTTAATTTTTTTTTTTTTTTTTTGTTGTGTTAATCATCGTGACTTGTTTCCGATTTTCTTTTTATCTTCATTTTTTTCCCCTTATATACCGAAGTTTCTCTCTCTTTAATTTTAAAAAGCCTTCTTAAGTACTACTTTTATTTGTTTTATTTTAGTTCTATTGATGGCAAAAACTTTTTGCTTATTTAGTTTTTATATGTTGTATTTTTAGGGTGAATAAACCTTATTTGCCTATACCAGCAGGAGATCTTTCATTGAAACAAGCATGGTTCTTAATGATATCTTCTGTACTTTGTGGCCTGATGATATTTCGGTGGATGAATGCTGACCTTATCACTACTTGTTTCTACTGTTTTGGCATTTTATTGGCCCTCTTGTATAATGCCCCTCCGTTTAGATTCAAGGGATCTTCTGTTGCAACAATTATTACGATTCCTTTGGTATTATTATTTTCCTTCAACCCAGTGAATCATGTGATCAAATTTGGTATTAATTATTAATTCTATTAGGTCGTCAGAGATATAATAGTCCTCTAAAAAAATTAAAAATGGCATGAAAATTTATTTACATATAAATTTTGGATCAATTAATTAGTAGAGGAAATTAAAAATGGCATGAACATTTTATTTACATATAAATTTGAAATATAAATTTTGGATTAATTAATTAGTATATAAGATTTTATCACATTAAATTTTGTTTATGATCACAGGACTGAGTCAGAATTAATTAAATACTTCATTTTGAAGGATTAAGTGCATACTTTGTACATGGGTTCTAATATAAACTCATAATTTTAATTCTGTTACAATATTTTTTTTCATAAAAAACTAAATTTCAAAAGTCATAGTCAATAACCTTAGTTTGAAACCCTAGTTTAAACCCACATACTAAAAGGACCCTAAATTTTCTGTCATGCTACATTGTGCTAGCTCGCATATAGAACTAGTAGACTATATACTTTATTAAGTTAACTTTTTTTCTAAGTTCTATTTAGAGCACCATAAATTTTCATTTTGGCGGATGTAGATATAGATAGATAGAATAGATATATTACGTACAGTACTGGAAAAAAAAAAAAAAAAGTTGTTCTATTAGCGTATTATAAATCTTTCTTGAGGGGTAAAAAATGATAATTTGTATAACGAAAGTAACGTATGCAGACCACTATCGTGAACAATATTGGTGTACTTTACGCCACTATGGCTTCTCTTGGACTTCCATTCCGGTGGAGGTACGTTGAACAATTTTTTTTCTTTATTTTTATTATTATTTTACGTTATGCTCTTTAATTTTCCTTAATCAGGTTTCTGCGTATTATATATGTTATTATTTAATAAATAATTTCCAATTAAAAATTCTAAAAATTTTTATTTGTTCAGATATATGATGGGCTCATCAGGTTTTGGATAGTTTACTTTAAGCTTCGGTGTTTGGTTTTCTTCCTTAAAAATTATTGTTGATTTCTTTCACCGTATGTTTTCGTTGAATGTCCCGGTTTACAGTCTGCTGCCTGTGGCCTTTTCTTTTATTCATTAAAATAAACAACAATAACAATAATGATGATGATGATAATAATAAGAATAATATATAGAGCCCTTTTCGAATATAAACATCGAAATCATTTGTACATTTATTTATAAAATATAAAAATGCATAGATATTAATAATTTGGAATTTACTTAATCTGATTTCATTTATAGTTTGAGTAGTTGTGATTTATTAGAGACAATATTACGTAGTAATTAATTCTGTCACATTAAACGTTTTCGTCGGTAGCATGACATTTCTATATTTGGAATATAATTCTAGTTCAATCTTTGGTGTGATTCGGGGTTTGTTTCATAAATTTAAATTATTATTCAAACTTTTTTACTATAATATTTTTTTTTAAAATTTAAATTTCTATTTAAAATTTTCTTGTTCAAACATATGAACGAAACGGACCCATAATTTATTGGTTTTTATTCTGTTAATTCTCAAGATTTTGTCAAAAAAAAAAAAAAATAATAAATCTCTAGATATTGTCGCTTACTAGTTACATCACCAATGGAGATGTCGTGTGACAGGCTTAGTAGTCAGCGAGATCTCTTAATTACAACATTGGCATTAGATGGAAAGCAAGAGATGATATCATACAAAACCTGTGAAGCAACTTATCACCCTCCAACATGTTCCTCATAGAAAAACTAAAATAACTAATTTGAAAGTAATGTTTTGTTACTAATTTAAACCTACAATTATAACTTATGATATTTCAGCTAATGTCTTAAGTAAACATTTACAGAAATCTCATGTTTGCCTCACAATTATTTGCCCTGCAGCCCCTCAATTGTTTTTATCACTATCTTTGGTAGCTTGTTTTTCGCCGCCGTTTGTATTCTAAAAGATATCCCAGATGTTGAGGGTGACATGAAGTAAGTTTTATATTTATTATTGCATCTAATAAACTCAAAACCTCAACATTTTCTACGTCATCACTATTTAGTCGTGATACATGTTTTAATTTGTACATTCATTATCTTCTAAACCAATATTAAAATATTATAGGCATAACATTCGAACATTCGCGGCAATATTTGGAGCTAAAAATATGGCACTCCTGGGCACAGGAATTTTACTAGTAAATTATATTGGTGCTATAGCGGTCACCATTTATATGCCTCAGGTATAATTTTAATTCTCTATCTTTAAAGGTTACCTGCACAGTCCTTCAAGAGAAAAAAAAAAAAAAAAATAACTTACTTACTTTGTCGTTTTTTTTTTTTTTTTATTTTGCATAAATATCCTTAATCTTAGATTCATTTTGAGGAATGCTTAAAAAAAAAAAAATAAAAAAAAAAAGAAAAGCAAAACGAATTTTACGTACATCCTGCTGACATTTAAATTTTACAAATGTTATTTATATTTTTCCTTTAATTACTCCTTATTTATGTGGAGAATAAGAGGTGAAAAACACACTTGTATTCATTGTTTACAGGCTTTCAAGCATTACGTGATGTTACCTGCTCATTCAATCTTTGCCGTATGGTTACTTTTTCAGGTTAGTGATAAATAAATCAAGACAAAATAAAATACAAGTAAAACTCCCTTATAATTTCTTTTCTTGTTTTCTTTCAGGCCAAAAATTGGACAAAGTAAATTATGTCAAGGTAAATTATATATAACATGAACTTCAACTCAGCTACGCGCTGTTCGAAGTAATCAACTATTGATATTGATCACAAGTTTAACTTGATTATGTGTGCAGGAAGGAAGCACAAATTTTTACCAATTTATTTGGAAGCTTCTGACATTGGAATTTCTCTTATTTCCTTTCATGTAGCCAATTAGTCGCAAGTTTATTATACGTTTTTCCACATCAAAGCGGGGATTAAAATGAATTGTGTACAATATTGTTACGGTATTATCGTTTTATTTATCTATTTCTTTTGTAAATAAAGGAAGTTAAACAAATATTAATTATTTTTGTAAATCTCATAGAAATATTAAAAAGAAAAATAGATAAATTATAGTATCTTTGAATTCTTAATTAAGCGCACTCTTTTCAATTGATACGTCCATGAATACTAGAGCAGAGACAATTACCAATTCCAAAATGTGTCGGTAACAATACAAAAGCATGTATTGTGAAAGATTATTTACGGAGCCAAAAATCCAATAATTACTTTTTGTACGGTGACACTTGTACAAATTATATGCTTAACAAGTTAATTGAAAACATATGTACAGAAATCTAATAATTTTCAATTCACATTCAAAATGAAAATAGACAACAATCTCACCACATTTAATAACCAAATTTATGTACCGACCGAGTAGCGGAGGCAAGATTTTGATTTATAGGACACATAAGCTAAAAACATAAAAAGCTTTCGAAACCTTTACATTATCAACTCTTAATACTATTACATAGTCGGAAGGAGATAAATATTCAATTCGTTGATTTATTTTTTCTACGTGATAGTAGAATTTTCATAAAAGATTAGTTTAACGTATTTTATTATTCTTTTATTCATATAGCTAAGTGAAGAAAATAAAGTAGAATTCTTCCCGTTTATTTCTTCGATTTCAGTTTTGCTACAATAAAAAAAACTCACTAAAACAGTCACATCTAACTATTTTATTAGAATAAAAAGTTCTCATATAAGTCACATATTAACTCAAATTAAAAATTCAAATCAACAAACTAAACGAGCTTTAAATGAAAATCATATTGATGTGACAAATTTGAAAGTAAATTATTTAAAAGGTATGTAAGAGAAAATAATATTTGAAAGGCATGCATGAGAAAAGATGTTTAAGTAGAACCTATTAAAAATTATCAAATTTTATAAAGCGAATTTTATATACATCCAGCCGATATTTTAAATTTTACAAAAGTTATTTATTTATTTTCCTTTTATTACTCCTTATTTATGCGAAGACTAGGAGATGACTTAATTATGTATGCAGGAAGAAAGCACAAATTTTTACCATTTTATTAAGAAGCTTCTGATATTAGAGTTTCTCTCATTTCCTTCCACGTAGCCAATTATTTGCAAGTTTGTTATACGGTTTTCCACATCAACTATGGTAGGGTGGGGGGATTAAAGTGAATTGTGTATAATATTGTTAAGGTGTTATCGTTTTATATATAGATCTCTTTCGTGAATAAAGGAAGTCAAACAAATATTAATAATTTTTCTAAATCTTATTAAAATATTAAATAAAGAGATAAATTAAAGTATCTTTGAATTCAGCGCACTCTTTTCCATTGACAGATACATGAATACTAGAGCAGAGATAATTACCAATTCAAAAATGTGTAGGTAACAATACATAAGCATGTATTCTGAAAGTTCTTTACGGATGCCAAAAATCCAATATTTAAATTTTGTACTGTAACAGTTGTACAAATTATATGTTGAACAAGTAATTGAATCTAATAATTTTAAAGATCACAATCAAAATGAAAGTAGACAACAATCTTACCACATTTAATAACAAAATTTATGTACCGATCGTGAACTCACAGCTACTGACGGAGGCAAGATACTCAGGGGGCATAAGCAAAAAAGGTAAAAAGCTTTCGAAACTTTTAAATTATCAACTTTTAATACTATTACATAGTCGGGTCCTGTTTGGAGTTAATTTTATTTTTATTTTTTATGTTTTTTGAGAAAGAAAAAATTAAAACGGTAGAGAAACGGCGTTTGACAAAGAAAAATTAAAACGATAGAAAATCGGTGTTTGACATAATTTTAGACAAAAAAGGAAAATGAAATCGAGTTTTTGATTTAGTGTAAAATGAAAGAATCATTTTTTGTTTCCGTTTTCTTGTCTCTTGAGCATAGAGAGAGAGAAATTAATGAATTTTTTATACTAAAAATAATCTCTCGATAAAACTACTAAACGCATTTTTAAAAATGATTTCTGTCTGAGATTAAAAACATTTTTATTTCTATTTTCATACAAAAAATAAAATTATTTTAGAACGAGTTCTAAACGCACCTAAATATTCAATTTGTTGATTTTTTTCTACATGATAGTAGAATTTTCATAAAGATTAATTTTAACCTAATTTATTTTTCTCTTATGCATATAGCTTAGTGAAGAAAATAAAGTAAAACACTTAATGAAAATCACATTTATGTGACAAATTTGAAAATAAATTATTTAGGAGGTATGTAAGAGAAAATAATATTTGAAAGGGATGCATGAGAAAAGATGATTAAGTAGAACCTATTAAAAATTATTTTGGCTGGTCAATTTTGAAAAAAGTATATATAATATGGCACATTTCTAAAATATTGTATTAAAGAACTACTAGAACGTTTGGAAAACAATATTAATGAAGGATACATTTGAAAAAGAAAAAATTACTTCGGCAAATAAATCAGAAAGAAAAAAAATTTAGTAAGATATGTTTTAAAAAAGATTAATAGGAATATATTAGAGAAATTTTGTTAATGAAGAGGTACGTATAAGATCATATTATTGACGAGGCATATATAAAAAAAATTCAAAAAAAAAAACTAAATGCAACAAAACAATTTTTAAAAATGTAGGGGGAGCATATAATAAAAATTTTGAAACTCTGCGCAAGAAAACAATTTTTCAGGGGAAGGGGGGCATTCCGTGGGCATAACCTATCTCCGCCACTGCTTACAGGTTAATTTATACAATTTTCTTTAGAGTTATATCCGCCACTTCATCATGTATAGAATTAAAGAATTAACTTTTAATATTACTGAACCTTATGATATTTATTTCTTATAATAATTTAATAACTAGAGCAATTATAATAATAAACTTTATTTCTTATAATGTCAAAATAAGATCAAACATTATGCTTTTAAATTATGTACCTATCCTAACATAAATTAGCTTTGTAGTAGTGGTTGAATTGTGAAAGGTTTCGTTTATTTCACATATTTGAGTTTTCAGTTAGTGGTTGAATAGTCTAAGGCCTCGTTTATTTTACAGATTCGAGTTTTTAGTTCTAGTTTTCTACAATTAAAAGCTCTAAAAAAAATGTCACATCTAACTTTTTCTGCTTCAGTTAAAAGCTCTCAGAAAATGTTATATCTCAGCTCGAATTAAAAACTTGAATCCGCAAAGGACTAAGAATCATACTCCCATCATTGCCTTCTTCACATTGATGTATGCCTCTGCATTCTTCATCACCCATCTACTCACTGTCATGCCCCAACCACGATTGATACTCGGCGTGTAGCTATAATGACTGAGAAAATTCTAGAATTAAATAATGTAAATTTATTTATTTAAGTCAAGGATTTTATCCGAGAATATCATGTCATATTTTATGACTAAATGATTTATGGAATCAATATCAATATTCTTAAATTCTGTAGCAAATTTTATGATTAATTCATATCTTACGAGTAAGTAAATTCAGTTGATAAATTCTTACCACAATTAAGGCGGAAGAATTTTGACTTCATTTATATAGTTTGAGAATTTTAATCTCAATAATCTCCCAATACAGTACAATGTTAGTAGCGTATAGAGAAATGCTTTGACATTCAAAAAAATCCTTAATTTCCAAGCAAATAAGAGGAAATTATAGGGGTAATGTTTTAGTAAAGAAATTTAGATGCAATATGAGTTCAGGAGTTGACACTATTAGAAACTGAAATTTCCTATCAACTAAGTTAATTTCCTATAGTCAGTGTAAAGTAACGAGGATAACTATAGGATTAGAACACTAATGGATGAATACCAAGTGTTTATTATACCTTGCTTATGTAAGCAAGATGACATCAAGTAAGTAATTAAGAGTTTAGGTGAGATATGATCTACTTTTCACCTCACCCTTGTTGCTGAACCGAGAAAATTAAGATTTTTGACTGATTGGGGTTGACAGAGTCGAAATATTACTGACCAAAGAGTCGACCAATATGTCGTTGTTGAAAAATTAGTCAAGGTTGATTAAAGTTGATCAAATAGCTAACTGTCCAGAAAACACAAGTGAAACGCACACCAGAATGGACATTAAATTGAACTAGAAAAAAGATAAGTATTAAGGGTTGAGATTTAAAGTGAATTTTTGGATGAAGAGCTGAGATCATGACATTTGTTAAGTGAGGTAGCCGGCCAAGCTTGTAAAAGAAGGAAAGGAAAGATATTTTTAGTAAATTTTGTAAAAATGACCTTGAAAAAGTGAGAAATTGCAATTGGGTCATTCTTCTTTTTGTCAATTGGTTTTAAGGGGTAAAAGAACACCATCAAATGTTCACTTTTCATGCCAAGAGAGGAGAGAATGATGATCCAAGAGAGAAAAAAAAATTTACCAAAGTAAGGAGAAGTGAGTTTTAAGTGGAAATCGACCGAAATACTGAGGATTAGTGATTCCAAACCTTGTTCTTCATTCTTTTAAGGTGAGATTTCAATTTTTTCTCATATTTTCTTACCTTTGTTAGGAATGGTGTCCTAAAAGCATGAGATGTAATAGGATATTTATTATTTATTTAATAAAAGAGTTTATTTATCATTTTTGGTCCATATATTTATGAATATCAAATGAAAATTTCTTGATTATTTATGTAACCTTAAACATTATATATAAGTGTTATATACAAGAGGATAATGTTTAAGGATAATAATAAAAAACGTTGTTCATAATGAATTTAATTAAAGTTCAAAATCTTTAATTAAAACATTAATAGTACATGTCATTCTCATTTAGAATTGAGCGATGCTATCTGCCCTATTAATTTGGTGAGATATTGAATAAGTATATTTCGCATAATTAGATTATGTGGAACAGGGACACAGACAAAATATGAATTTTTAATAATTTTCGTTAAGTAATGATCTTAATCCTGAGTTCTTAACAAACTCCTATTAATGGATTTGTGTCTTTTGATTTAGTCAGTATGGAATTTGAGGCCATGAATCTTTTCCCTTGTATTTTGGAGACATGATGAAATAGGTAGCCAGCAATGTTATTATACAAGATGGAATCCATTCCTTCTTAAAAAAGAAGTAGATAAATAATTCTCTTGAGTGTTGATTTGGTACTTGAATTAGTAAGAACACTCTGGTTCATGAATGTGTTCTATGAATATTCACTATCCATTAGAGACTCAAAGGTACTGAAGGATGAAGATATAATTAGAGAGGTTAACGGATTCTACCTGGCTCTAATTATGAATTATTTTTTGGAGGATTAATCTATATGTAATGACTATATCAAATAAACACTTTGCAGTTTAGAAATAATTAATGTCTATAATTTTGAGAGTGCAATTCAAAGTTTACAGTGGAGTAACTAGTAGAATTAATAAAATTAATTAATTAATTAAAGTGTTTAATTAATTATTAATTTTATTGGAGCTCAGGATTATAAGTCAATTAGTCCCCCCATCGTCCTTGTAATTCTACCAGACACAAAAGGCAAAATGAGAATTTTAGAATTACGGAATTCTTCTAAAATTAAATACTCGAAGAATAATTAATTGAGAATTATTTATTAATTAAATAATGTGATTATTTAAATTTTGAATTTTAATCATGAACATAATTTAAATTTATCTTTTTAAACTTATTTGATAAGTTATTCAATTTAAAATTCAAATTAATTTAAGTTTGACTTAAATTTGAATTTGAATTTGAATTAAAATTAGAATACAGGATAAAGGATGATTTTTCTCTCCTTTACCTATCTGTAATTGGCGCCACACATAAGGATTAAAAACCCTAGGATGGCTGGCCACACAAGGATATGGTAGAGGTGAATTTTTGTTCAAAAATTCAAACAGGAGAGAGAGAGATTTGATTCCTTCTTGAAGTTGGACTTCTACTTTATAAATAGGATATGATAAAAACTTGTGCATGAGACAATTTTTTAACCTAACCTAAAAGGGCTGACCGAATTCCTAAATAGAGAGAGAAGAAAAAAATTTTCCTCCCAAAAAATTTCACATCGTGCATGTGTTGGTGTCTATGGAAAATTTGAGTTTTAAATCTAACCCGTTTTGGTCTCGAGTGTGCCCACACACATGTCTACATAGATTCAAGGAATTGATGTGGAAGACTTTGGTTTTCTAAACAAAAGGCTTTGGAGCAAGGATCATTCGTGGTGAAAAGAACTTAAGTTCTCATCTGAGTCGGCCTCTAGGTATTTTTCTTGATTGAGTTCTTAATATATAAATTAATGTAATTAATTTATTCGTGCATAAATTAATATAATCTATAGTGTATCTCAAAAGTTGCATGAAAATTTTTGTTATACACGTTCCACTTCCCCACGCTTCCGCATCCGAATTCGATTCGGTTACCAACAACCTTGGCCAAATGTTTGGATACGGTAGAGGGTATGGAGAAAGTTTGTTTAAGATGGTGATTAACTTACGATTGATAAAGGGACTGAAAACTCGATGATTAAAGGATGAGTTTTTTGTTGTTAGACCCTAGACCCTAGACCCTGAACCCTAAACCCTGAACCCTGAACCCTAGACGCTAGATCCTAGACTTTGAACCCCGAACCCCAAACCCTAGACCCTAAACCCTCAACCCTCAACCCCAAACCCCAAACCCCAAACCCAGACCCTAAGCCCCAAGCCCTAAACCCTAAGCCTAAAACCTGAAGCTCAAAATCCCAAAACCCAAAACTCAAAACACCAAACCCCAAACCCTAAACCCAAAACCCAAAAACCCTTAAACCCCTAAAACCCTAAAGTCTAAACCCTTTTTATTTCTACTACAGTGTTTTTCTTTCACAAAAAAAATTTAAATTTTATAAATCAATATCATGAACCATGGTTTTGAACCCATGGGGTGTCAAGGATCGTGATTTTTAGGTTCTGCTATAATATTTTTCTCTCACAAAAAATTTAAATTTTAAAAATCAGTATCATGAACCATTGTTTTGTCATGTTATCTAAATTTAGCAATCTTACCAAATGAATAGAAACTGAATATTAAAAAAAACTTAAGAAATTCATGAGGTGTCAAAATTTAATTGGAGAGACAAGTACAGTGAACGAGCCTAGAAAATGAGATGACAGATCTTGATTCAATGAGTATTGCTTACCTGCATATAACTTCATCCCAATTGAAGCAAGTATGGGAACCCTTTGGACAATTTTTGTTTTGCTTCTTCAGGTACATGAAAGAAAATGAGAAAGATACTATATTTAATAACAAAATAGTAACAACGTCAAAGATTTGAAATTAAATTAAGGGAGAAAGAGGAAAATAGGCCAAAATTTGAGATGAATTAAAATTAATAGGCTAATAGTTTGCATAAGTTAATAAATAGGCCAAATTATTATTTTCGTCCATAACTTGTCTGGTTATGAATTATAACTTGACAAGTTATTATTCATAATTGTCCATAATTTGTCCGGTTATGAACCATAACTTGACAAGTTTGTCCATAACTTATCTTGTTATGAACCATAACTTAAAAGTTATGGCCTATTAATTTTTACAACCAAAAATTGGCCTATATACTTTCTTAAGCTTTTCATATTGGCCTATTTTCTACTATTTCTCTTAAATTTAAAATAGGAGGTTGCACGTTGAGGAGGTTGCTTGCAGGGCGACAATTAAATTTTTAACCTAACCTAAAAGGGCTGACCGAATTCCTAAATAGAGAGAGAAGAAAAAAATTTTCCTCCCAAAAAATTTCACATTGTGCATGCGTTGGTGTCTGTGGAAAATTTGAATTTTAGATCTAACTTGTTTTGGTCTCGAGTGTGCCCACACACATGTCTATGTAGATTCAAGGAATTGACGTGGAAGACTTTGGTTTTCTAAACAAAAGGCTTTGGAGCAAGGATTGTTCGTGGTGAAAGAACTTAAGTTATCATCCGAGTCGGCCTCCAGGTATTTTTCTTGATCGAGTTCTTAATATATAAATTAATGTAATTAATTTATTCGTGCATAAATTAATATAATCTATAGTGTATCTCAAAAGTTGTATGAAAATTTTTGTTATATACGTTCTGCTTCCCCACGCTTCCGCATCCGAATTCGATTCGGTTACCAAAAACCTTGGCTGAATGTTTGGATATGGTAGAAGGTATGGAGAAAGTTTGTTTAAGATGGTGATTAACTTACGATTAATAAAGGGATTGAAAACTCGATGATTAAAGGATGAGTTTTTGGTTGTTAGATTATGTTTCTAGGAATTTTTGGCTATGGAAATTCTTGTGAGAAGTTGGATGAACCCTAGAGTTATGATGTTTGAGATGATAGAGTTGTATGAGAAAGATTGTGGTTTATGTCTAAAAGTTGAAACAACGGATAAAACGAGCTAAGGATAACTCAGGAAACACAGAAAATTAGGCAAAAATCTGCTGAAATTTAGTTTGAGAATTTAAAATTAAACATAGTGTTAGCTCTAAATACAAGCTTTAAACTATATCTTAGAAAACACTACAAAACTATCAAAGCAATTTTGGTGTTTAACAAAAGAGTTCATGAAAGAGCTCAAAATGTAATTTTAGCAAAGTATTTCGATTTTAGACCTTGTTTGATGAAAAATAAGGTTATGAGGATTCAATAAACCAAATATTTAACCTAGAAATAAGGTTTTACAATCCTTTAAGGTAGGAAAGAGAAAGATACCATAAATAGATAAATTTGATTTTTCTTATAAGCTTGCTAAATTAGAATAGCAAGTAATATTTAATCTCATACTCTTAATGGGTGTTTATTCTCATGAATAAGCAAGAAAGAGAATAGACTGTTTGGCGACTAGAGGATTCCTCCCCGGGGGACTCATGGACCTATAATTCTGAGCTCCAATAAAATTAATAATTAATTAAACTCTTTAATTAGTAAATTAATTCTATTAATTCTAAAAGTTACTCCACTATAAACTTGAAATTGCACTCTCGTAATTATAGACATCAATTACTTTTAAACTGTAAAGTGTTCATTTGATATAGTTATTACATTGAGATCAATCATCCATAAATAATTCATAATTATAGTTAGGTGAAATCCGTTACCCTCTCTAATTATATTTTTATCCTTGAGTACAATTGATTCTCTAATGGACAGTGATTTATAAAATAAATTCATGAATCAAAGCTCCTACTGGACCAAGTACCGAATCAACTCTCAAGAGAAATATTTATCTACTTTTGTCTCAATAAGGAATGGATTTCATCTCGTATAATAACATTACCAGCTTCTTGTTTCATCATGTCTCCAAAATACAAGGAACAGGATTCATGATCTTAGAATCCATACCGAGTGAATCAAAAGACCCAACTCCATAAATAAGAGTCTGCTAATAACTCAGGAATAAGATCATTATATGGAGAAAGTTTGTTTAAGATGGTGATTAACTTACGAGTGGTAAATGGATTGAAAACTCGATGATTAAATGATGAGTTTTTGGTTGTTAGATTATGTTTCTAGGAATTTTCAGTTATGGAAATTTTTGTGAGAAGTTGGATGAACCCTAGAGTTATGATGTTTGAGATGACAGAGTTGTATCAGAAAGATTGTGGGTTACATCTAAAAGTTAGAACAACGGATAAAACGAGCTAAGGATAACTCGGGATGACAGAAAATTAGGCAAGACTCTGCCAAAATTTAGTTTGAGAATTTGAAATTAAACATAGTTTTAGCTCTAAATACAAGCTTTACACTATATCTTAGAAAACACTGCGAAATTGTCAAAGCAATTTTGGTGTTTAACAGAAGAGTTCATTAAAGAGCTCAAAATGTAATTTTAGCAAAGTATTTCGATTTTAGACCTTGTTTAATGAAAAATAAGGTTATGAGGATTCAATAAACTAAATCTTTAACCTAGAAATAAGGTTTTACAATCCTTTAAGGTAGGAAAGAGAAAGAATACCATAAATAGAGAAATTAGATTTTTCTTATAAGCTTGATAAATTAGAATAGCAAGTAATATTTAATAACAGACTGTTTGGCGACTAGAGGATTCCTCCCCGGGGGACTCATGGACCTATAATTCTGAGCTCTAATAAAATTAATAATTAATTAAACTCTTTAATTAGTAAATTAATTCTATTAATTCTAAAAGTTACTCCACTATAAACTTGAAATTGCACTCTCGTAATTATAGACATCAATTACTTTTAAACTGTAAAGTATTCATTTGATATAGTCATTACATTAAGATCAATCATCCATAAATAATTCATAATTATAGTTAGGTGAAATCTGTTACCCTCTCTAATTATATTTTTATCCTTAAGTCATTTCGTGTGTTCTTTATGCTTTCTGATATTTTATTACACCCACAATCACTGAAACTAAGTTAAAAGAAAAATGGATCTACCTACACTATTACTGTCATCAGTGTTACAACACTCATTGTGACACCGATCAAAAAACGGACCTAACAATTGGTATCGGAGCGGTTCACTAACCTTTTGTTTGGTAAGATTTTGGGAGTTGATCTATTATAGCAGAGATAGATTTTCTAAAAGAAAGGGGTTCGGTTTCACGCTCCCCACTACTTGATGGTACTAAGAAGTTCAATAGGAATAAAAAAAGCCTAGACTTTGGCAATTTCAATCATTTCAGAAGAAGAAAGCCGCAGCAAAAAACACAAAGATAAAGATAAAAATAAGGGTATGCAATGCCAGGAATGTGACGGTTATGACCACATTCAATCCGAGTGTGTTAACACTCTAAAGAAGAAGAAGAAGAAGTCTTTGATTACGACATGGAATGATGAAGCTTCTGAAGGCATACATGAGGATAAAGACCATGTGAATAACTATGTTACTTTTAATATTTATACTAATCAAGGTGTTTCTGTAGACATTGTTACAAAAAGTGTCGTAGATAGTATTACAACTAAAACTATACAAAAAAATTGTAAAACTGAAACTGACCGCAACCGACAGAAGAACTGACCACTCAAAATCAAAAATGGCGGTGCCAAGTGGAACCAAACATAATCGGTTCAGTTAACTAACTGATCCCCTAGATATTTGGTCCGATTTTGATTTTGGTGTGGGCTCATCGATTAAAACCAAACCGACTAAGGAAATTTTTTTATATGTTTTCATTTTTTTTTCTTAAAAAATTTATGTTGTCGTTTCTGAAGAGTGGATGTCATTTTTACTCTTAGGAGTCACAACACTCAAAACATTGAACCCTCTTTCTCTCAGTCTCTCTTCTGCCTCTCTCTATCTCTCACTTTCTCACCCCAGAGGCCCAGATAGACACCCACCCACTTGGCACCCATGACCACCCACCCTCACGCCTCACCTTTCTCACTCTCACCCACTTTCATGGAAGTCCTAGCCGCCGCCTCTCTTCTCAGTCATCCTCACTCACACGTCCAACGCCGCTCGCATGTCCACCTTTCATGGTGACAGAAACCCTAGCCGCCAACCATCGCTCGCACGTCCGCCTCCGTTAAGCTCTGCAAGGTTTGGCTTTTGTTTCTCCACTTTTTATTTCCATCAATCAAGGTTGGGCGATCATATATATCTGTTGCATTCGATTTTGGATTTATATATGCCATAGAATGATTTGTATATGAAAAAAGGTTTTAAGATATGCAGATTCACATGACTGCTTTTAATTTTTGTGCTTGTGGAATGTTGTTTTGCTCAGGGTTGTGAGTAATGTAAACCAATTAGATTTACATTATTTTTCACAAGATACAGATTTGTAGAAAAGTTAAAATGAAACATTGTGTTGTGTAAATCACTGAATTTGCTGATCGGCTGTGTTGTTAGGAAAGCATCGCATTGCTTAAGACACTGAATTGGAGAACAACCTTGGTAATTGACTGTGTGTTTCTGTTGTTGATTGTGTGAAGGATTTATTAAATTAGTCTAAGATGTTCTATCGACTTCAGCGCTGTAGGTGATTAGATTTGATGAATATGATTGGCTTGGCAGGAGGCTTGGTAAGAACCACTAGTTGGAACAAGTCTCCCAAGCATCTTGGTAAATAAATTAATAGAGGAAAATGAATTTTAATTTGAGAGTATTTTGTAGATTCTTTTGAGTATAAAGATGGAAATGATATTTTCCTGAGAATGGTGTTTGAACTATTTACGTTTGGTTTTTTTTTTTTTTAGAGCGATTGTTTCAGTAAGTTGGTGGAATGCCTTAGACATAATTTATTTATTTTGATTAAGGTTATTTTAAATTTTCACCTTAGGAATCTTTATTTTGCACATTAAACAATTTTCAGCAACACTAACTGTATGAGACTTCTTATGGTATGTTTTGGGTATTTGTACATGCTTCTGTGAGGTATTTTAATGCATTGTGTACAACGTATTCTGGTTGACTTTTAAGTCATTTAACAATTACAGCATATAGTGAGCCCGCCTCAATGCCGGTTATTGATGATAAGATAGAAGGTATGTTTAGAAAGCAAAAGATGAGTGGAAATGGTGCAAATGTGCAAAAGAATGATGTGGATAAGTATTTATCTGAGCAATGCGAAGAGCTAGTGGATGACAGTTTTGACATCCTAGGTTGGTGGAAAGTAAATGCTCCTAAGTATAAGGTCTTGTCCCAAATTGCTAGAGATGTGCTTGCAGTTTCGGTTTCGACGGTTGCATCTGAATTAGTTTTTTCTACCGGTCATCGTATTCTTGATCCTTTTAGGAGTTCATTGGCTCTCATGATGGTGGAAGCATTTATTTACTTAAAAATTTGGTTGAACGCGAAGGATGAAGAATATGAACCCGTGGTTCTTAGGCAGTATATGGGAATCTTTTGCAGATTGCTATCATGTTGTCTTAGGTAATACTAATCATGATTATACATACTACACATACTTGTTATAATTATATCTTTTTTATTCATTTCATGACATATATAAATTAATTTATAATTTTCTTATAGATGATAGTGAGGTTGTTTCTACTCCAACAAGTTCAAAGGACAGAAGCGCACAAGTAAATGATGCAGAATCTTCTAAAAGACCTAAGTAAGATAATTAGAATTATATCTATTTCTTCTTTTTTTCTCATTATCTATTCAATTTCATTTACTTAATTCTAATTTTCTATTATAGCGATACATATGAAGATATAATGGATTTGGATTTGGATTCAGATGAAGGCGAATAGGAGGTTTATGAGAAATTGGAAATGAACTTCACTATGATTTTTAATTATGCTTTGGACTTCTTAATTTCTTATGTCAATTTAATGATTTTTACACTTTGAACATTAGTATTGTTTGTTGTAACTTTCAAATTTCTAGTTTGTACTTTAGATTTTGGACATTGGATTTGGATATTTTGTGTTTGTGGTATTATCAATTTGGATATTGTGCTTTATATTCATTTATTGTGATTACATGCATACAAGAAGGTTTTACATTTTTTCACAATTTCTAGCCAAAAAATGCAACTAAATATGCAGGTAACCTAATAGTTAACTGATAGTCACCATCCAGATTACTAAAACTAAAAACTGACTGAAAACTAAAAATTCAGTTAACCGAACCGAATTGTGATTTTGCAGTTCGGTTTCAATTCCTGATTTCTAAAAACTAACATGGTCGGCTCGGCCACCGAACTGACCAAAACTGATGGTTTTAACCTCCGAACACCCCTAATTGCAACACTGTCTGTAACATATTTTGTGAATAGTGAAAATGAAAGAGAGTTTTTAGATTCTAAAAGTAACAGTGATGGTGAGGAGTTGACTACTGATGCCATGCAGGAAGCTTATAAGACCATGTTCAACAAATGGGTTAAAGTGTGTGAAATAAGTAAGTCTCTACGGAAGCGCGTCAATGATCATGTCAAAGAGAATGATGTGTTGAAGAGAACTGTTGATAATTATGAATTGCTTGCTATAGAGAGAGAAAAAAATTGAAGGAACAAGGGCTAAAATAGATAGCACTCAGAAAAATTTGAAGATGATGAATTCCAACACCACCAAATTGGATCATATTCTCTCCATTGGAAAAGTAAGTTGTGATCGTCATGGACTTGGCTATACTAGTGAATGCTCAATGTCCAAGACAGTAATTGTGAAGGAGACACCCGCACCTGAACCTCAAATGATCTCCTCTAAGAAAGTTGTTATCTCACGCCCTCAGCATAAGTCAAGAAGGTTTATTCCTACATGTCACTATTGTAATTTGTCTGGCCATATTAGACTTAGATGTTACAAATACTTGAATGCTTTAAAAAAAGGTATGATCATTAATCCACCAATTCCGCATTCACAAGAAGAACACCTAGAATGAAGATTGATGTGTATGAAAAATTTCCTAGACATGTGTGGATAAGGATATCTGATTTGAGGTGTCATAGGACTTATACTTCTTTAAAAGCATGTACTAGTGATTGTGGTGTAGTAATAGTGATTGGTCCAAGCATTTGACAAGTGATAAGAACAAGATTCAGAGAGTGTTGAATTTAGGGAGAGTACGACAAAGACAAGATTCAGGGGGAGCGTTTTGCAAAGATCAATGACCCAAAAGATGATCTGCAGAAAAGTGTTATATCAGGTGTTGCAACACTTTCTGCGATAGTAGTTTCTAAAAGTTTTTTTATTATTTTTATTTTTATTTTGGCTTATTTTTGTCAAAAAGGGGGAGAACATTGTACTTTAATGATTTGTCTAGTTTTTGAATTTTTATTGAAAATAGGAACTTGTGTTAGTTTTATCAAAAAATGCCAAAGGGGGACATTGTTAGGACGTTAGTTGAAAATTTTTTAGAAGTAGGTTGTACAAAATTCAAAAACAGGGTCAAGTTCATGATTGATGTAGAACCAGATTTTGTGGCGATTTTAATCTGCTAATTGCTCCGCATATGGAATGTTTTGAAGAAGAAAGCATACTTGGTCAATAAAAGATTTGGGAGATTTAGTACAATCATGGAGATTCCAAAGATTCGGGATAAGATCTATTTGAGGAAAGAAAAATAGATTAATTGCTTGATGAATGCTTCTATTATTGGAAAAGGAGAAAAAGGTATAAAGGCAATATATATATATATATATATACATATATGTGGGTGTATTAACGTGGAGAATAAGAGTGAGAGTGGCCTATGCTTTTATGTGAGGGTATGTGATTTATAAAGTAATATGTGTGTGTCCAAACTAAATCTAGTCCATTAAGAAGGATTTGAAATTGGCTATCGGATTGATTTGAAAAGGCATTGAGTTGGTGCTTGACCTGGATTACACGTGAATTATTGTTACATATATATATATATATATATATATGGCATATAGGTGTACGTGAGTTTAGTAGTCTTGGAAGAGAAAAAATGAGTCTTTGTGTTTTATGGTTTTAAAAAGCAATTCAAGGCCATATTATGATGCATGGTTTTTATAGAATAGTTAGAAAAAGTCTATGTGAGTGTGAGCCTTTATGTGTTGATTGAAGATCATCTTTCGGAAGAAGAATTGAAAGCTTTCGGGAGAAAGCGCACTATCAGCTGAAATGATTTCGCCGTGTAGTTTGAAGACAAGTGGTGCACGTTGGACAAGGCTATTAAGGAGATTTGACACGGCGGCAACAACGTCAAAGAGGGAGTTTTTGGGTATATAAGTCCAATTGGTGTTTGTAATTCTTTGATCTTAGTGAATTGTTCATTGTCTGGGCGTGGCCCCGCAGAGCGAGTGTGGGCACCGAACTGCAATACTATTTTCGTGTGTTCTTTATGCTTTATGTTATTTTAATGCACTCACAATCACTATAACTAAATTAAAAGAAAAACATATTTATGTACACTTTTACTGTCATCATCAGTGTTACAATAAGTGTTCAACACTCTTTGTGAAACAGACCGAAAAATGGACTTAACATTTTTATCTTCTCAAACAAACCTCTCTTTTCTGCAGAGTCACCTCACCAAAAATCCTCAGACCAGTTTCTTTTCTTCACAGTTTTACCACATAGGTCTCAAAAACAATACACAAGTATCTGCACAAAGAAAAACATTGACCACCTTTCCATTTACTGTTCCAGACAAAATGCCCTCAAAACAAGGCAGCATTCCTCCAACGGATTACTCCCATTCATAGAGCCGATTAATCACAAAAAATCAACATTCCCAAAAAGGACAATATGCCAATAAACAAGAATGAGGAGATCACAATTTGCAGCCCCAAATCTAATGCAGAATCCTTTATATTTGTTCACAAATCATCCCAAATTGTTTTCTTTTTGTTGTTTGAATTTACAAACAATCCCAAATTGCATCTCAAGATTTATTTCTGAGCTTTGAAACATGCTATTTTTCTTTTTGAAAAAAATTTGCGAGTTGTCACTTGGTTTAAAGTTAATTATAATATTTAAGGGCTAATGAATGTCTTTCGATCCAAGTTATAGAGTATGTAATTTTACCAGAAACAACATGAGAAAAAAAAAAAAAAAAAAGAAGAAGAAGAAAACGGGATCCTATCAATTGGATTAGGCCCAATTGAATTTTTTTAAAAATTATTATTTTTCTTCGTAGAGGTTGAGAGAAATTTGTAAGAATATATGTGGAATAAGAAAAAAATTGACTGGCATAAGAATGGGTAATCAACTTTCCAAAACCTAAAATCACTATAATTTATTTTTTACTGGTGCGTAAAAATAAATAGAAAGCTTGCAGATTTAAAGTTTCTCATATTTCATAAATTTTATTTATAGCAAGTTAGTGCAAATTATTCTTTTTTTTTTAAATCTATATATTATTGTAGAGGAACTACTGTGTCAAAAGTCAAATTAAGTATATTCAAAACAAAATATGAATAACAGAAAAATTTAAGAGACACAAGAATTTAACATGGTTTGACTTTTTATTTATGTCTACAAACAGAAACAGTAAAAAAATTTCACTATAACTAAAAAAAATTATAAAAACTTATTAAATATTTCTCACCACCTAAATTCTGAATACACAAAAATCTCTCAAGTCAAAAGTAAGAATATTAAATATCAAAGAATTAAATTTTTTGATTAAATCTCACTCAAAAAAACAAAAGAGAGAATATGTATTAATGGGATACCCAAACACACGTGACTGCAACACTTCACGTGCGGCTCTGATATATATAGAATATAGGGAAAAATAAGAAAATAGTCTAAAACTTAAGATGAATTAAAATTAATAGGTTAATAATTTATATAAGTTAATAAATAGATTAAATTATTATTTTTGTTCATAACTTATCTGGATATAAATCATAACTTGATAAGTTATTATTTATAATTGTCCATAATTTATTTAATTATGAACTATAATTTAATAAATTTATTCATAATTTATCTAATTATAAAACATAACTTAATAAGTTATAATCCATTAATTTTTATAACTAAAAATTAATTTATATATTTTCTTAAACTTTATTTTCTACTACTTTCCTAAAATATATAACAAGTGAAAGCCGGCACCCAATGCTAGGTAAATAATAGAGTATGGGCCCCTTGGGCCCAATAATGCTTGTGCTCTAAATTTGCGGCCACAAGTCCAACAGGAACAACAACGTCGCTATCAGTAACATTGTCGAGGCAAACGGTTTTTATACCTCGAAACAAAGGCTCCCAAAGAATAAAATATGACAGTCAAATATTGAAACGGTGAATGGTAAATAATTAAGCAATTTTAATAAACAAAACAATAGAAAAAGGAGAAATAATAGAAAATAGGCCAATATGAAAAGGTTAAAAAAATATATAGATCAATTTTTAGTTATAGAAATTAATAAGTCATAACTTGTCAAGTTATGATTCATAATTAAATAAGTTATGGACAAACTTATTAAGTTACAGTTTATAATCAGATAAATTAGGGAATAATTATAGACAATAACTTATTAAGTTATGATTCATAACTAGAGAAGTTATTGATAAAAACAGTAATTTAGTCTACTTATTAACTTATGTAAACTATTAGCCTATTAATTTTAATTCATCTCAAATCTTAACATATTTTCTTCTTTCTCCCTAGAAAAAGTGATTTTTGGCCCACTCCTTCTAGACTTGAACGTTCAAATTACAGGTGGCCGGATAGGTGAAAAGGACCTTACACCTAATCTAGTTATACATTTGGTCCATAGTGCAACACTAGGAGTATACCGCTCAAACTTTCCAGCATGGAACGTGTTCGTTTTGGCCTTTTTTGGTCTGCGGTCTAACCATCTTTTCTCTTATTTCATTTGGCCCTTTGTTTGCTGCTTTCGCCAACCATATCTCGAATCCTCAGGTACTCAGAGGCATCAATGTACTTCTGGATAACAACTAACATTTAGGTAAAAATGGTCGGCTTAGTATACGCAAGGCATAAATTAACTTTCAATCCTACAGTACTTCTTAAAAGGCGTGGATCAAGGTGTCATCTTCGCAGGTCTTCACCTCTAGGACAGCCTTAGTGAACCTCGCCATGTAGTTCTGCACACTCTCACACTTCGCTTGTTTGACCACATAGAAATGGGACTTATCTTTCCTCTTAGACCTAGCGGGCAAGAATGACGTTGCCAAGGCGTTTGATAACTAGCGAAATGAGCCAATTGAAGTAGGTTATCAAGTGAGTTCAGTTAGGAGAAGGATGAACGCATTGCACATGGATGCATCGCTCACGTTTTGACGCAACATGCGTGTGCCTTGTAATTTTTTAGGTGCTCGTTCGTGTCTGTCGTCCCATTATACAGTGTAATATGTGGGACCTTAAACTTGCTCGGTATAGGTGTCCTTCTGATGTTCTCGCGCATGATATATCTATCATGTCGGCGTCCTCTAGGCCAGCACGCCAGTTCATAAAGTGGTTAATCATTGGAGGGATTGAATTTCTCGATCTGTGCCCCTCGCAGCTCGACCGACCTGAATGCCAGCACGAGAAAGGTCGAGGTCCCATTTAGCTACTTCATAGCTTCTGGACCTATCAACCTCCTCTACCCAGACGATAAAAAACAAATGTCCTTGTGTATGTTAGAGAGGGTTCTCCGGCGATCGCTAGCCAGTTCGTACGAAAGGCAATACTGACCTATTCATACCTCAAGCTTGGCCGGCCAGTGGTACTTCTTCCTAGCTATCCAGATTGATCGATAGTCAGTCGTATTCTTCTTCGACCGGTTAAAAGTAGGGCTTAAGCCAAACTTGTGGGACCACGTGAATAGCCTAGTCTAATAACTGAATGATCTTAGCCAAGTTCCGAACATTGGTGGTCAATTGCTCTACCTGGATTAGGGCTAGGAGTCTTGTAAGCCTGCCTCGCCCTCGTATTCTGTGGCAATCGATTTCCTTCATCTCAGTCAGTCATTCTATTTATTGCAGGCATGCCTCGCCCTCGTATTCTTTGGCGATCGATTTCTACCATCTCAGTCAATCGTTCTAGTTATTGGTTGAACATTCCACCATATTATGATTGGGATGTCAAGTAAACAAGGATGGCATTTTGGAAAGTCACGGGGCCCTCCTTTTAGCGTAAAAATGATGATGTCTAATCCGACTCAACACCCGTGTGCTGAAGCGTATGGTTATCGAACTCTACTCTCCACCTCTTCTCGTCAGGCTCTAGTCTGCACTTCGCCTCTAGTGGACCAATCAAGAGAAGCCTCAGAGTGAGGGGACACTGGTGTGGTGCTTGCCAATGGCACTTTGAAGGTAAAGTTAGTGAATTGATTGGGAGCAATAAATGGGACGACTGTGTAGGATCTAATTGTGATTTATAGATGAAAAATTATTTGAACAACAACAACATTGTAGGCGGAATTTCAAAAATTTTTATATATCCATTTAATTCCAAATTAAACGTAAACCACAATGATAGATACATGCATGATATATGTTTATAGACAAAGGATTAGAATAATACACATACCTTTGTGACGATTAAATTAAATGACTGCAAGGATCTTGTCTCACTATCTCACGTTCTGAGATGGAGAATTGCCGTGAAACAAGATCGTTGATCTATCGATACGATCACACCAAAAACCACTCATTGATTCAAGGCTATGACTCTATGGTATTTGGGATGAGAGAATGGGCTCTTTTCTAAAAATCTAAGGAAACAATTTTCCTTCTATTTTTTGTCTCTAAATTCCGGCCACCCTAGGAGAGAAAAGTGTGTGATATTTTCTCTTCTCAAAAACTCATTGTTAGGGTTTTTAATAAATATCTTTATATAGGAGGAAATTCAAAAACTCAAACCCTAAATGGGATTTTCGAATTTCCCCTTCACCCTTGGATTAAAATCCAAAAATCTCCACATGGCTAGGGATTTCTGAATTTTCCTTCCCTTTTGGAGCAAAATTTGAAATCCTCTTATGGCAAGTGATTTCTGAATTTTCCCAAAATAATATATCAACTTTCTCTCTCCTTTAGTTGCCAAATAAAATCATATTTAAATTTTATTTTGATTTTTAAATTAATCACTATTAATTTCAAAATTCAAAATTCATTCTTTTTATTTTTCAATTATCAAATAAATGAAAAATAACATAATGAATTTTAAACATAATTATATAACAAAACATCAGTTTCTATTTTCCCATTTATCAGAGCTAGCCTTGAGACCGAATGGACCCACACGAACAAAGTTATGGAATTACAATATTCGACTAACTCATCCCAATAAGTTATTGACATATTTAATTCCGACATCGCACAACTCCACTAAAAGTTTGATGCCGAATAATCTCTCGATTCATGTGCGCTATTTTTTCTAATGGTGTTGATACAATTTATCACACAGTCCACAGTGTAAATGCATTATTATCCTTCATAAATATTAGTGATCAGAATGGTATAAAATATTACCGTTTTACCATTCCAATCATTATTTCCTCAACTCCTTTATATGACTGTGAATAAGAATGACATATGTTCGTAAGATGTCTCGCACATGTCACGATGTCTTAATCAATGAATATCATCATTGAATACCAGGTCTGGTTTATTTATTCACACACCCGTCAATAAAGCATGAGGTGATATTATTTCTTACGAATTCCATATCTTTGAATCACATAACTCCAACTCAATTATGTCATGATCCCAATGACCGAGATGTCGTTCAATAACTGTGAACTAATCTCATTGGTGAATCAAAGATCATGAGATATTAAGTTGAGCTATGCATTCACTTTAGGATTAAGATAATTATACAAATATACTTAAGTTATGATAATTAGGTTTAGAGTTGTGTAAATGGTTTTTTACTCTAACCTAATCAGTCACATGGTCTATTCAACATGTTGCGAGCATGTCTAGATCAATCACAAAGTCCAACTCCCATGCCCTGAGACCAGTATCACATGGTTCGATCTAACAGTCATAATCGGATTCAATTGCCCAATCAATCCTAAGACTGCGAATATCTATTTTAAACTGTATCAGAAGAGTTTGTCCGGCAGGGTTCCCCTGACTCTTCTTTTGTTGGTAACAGTCTATGGACTAAGTAATATCACTAACACTCTTGAGTATGTGTCAAAACATAACTTTATTTCATTTTATAAAATGAGCAAAAAAAAATAATAATGTCTGACATTTGTCATTTCACAAATAACAAATTACATCCCAATTTATGGACACATTTCCAACAGGCTGAAGGTAGGTGGAGAGTTTTGTCCAAACCTCAATAAATGATCATAGGAGTATGTATAGTTTGCTAATGGGTCTGGATAGGACCCATAACTCACCTAGGGTCCATGTGTAAAGTTAGTTGTTTGTACTATGTTTATAAAAAGGTGGAGATAATCCTGAATTGCCTGAAAGCCACATAGTGTACAGAATCAACGAGTTCTTTGCTGTTCGGCCGAACAAGGATTGATATGTGCTACTACGACTCAGGATGATGCTTGGTGATAGTCCGAACAGGAGTTGCGGATGCTCTGATATGTTTGGCCATAAGCAGGAAATCCAGAGAGCAGTGAGATGTTGATTCATGGTACCTAATCGGACCATTATTCAGTAGAACATGTCAAATAAACCGCCAATAAAATGGTAGAATAGAATATTGGTTGGTATAAACACAATCAGGAGATAACCGATCTCTATACTACAAGAAATCTCAACTTATCTCTAGATCAACGGATTGAGTCCAGCGTACGTTGGAATCTTCCTGTGGGGGGTTTGGGTTTCAGCAAACCAGGGAAAACTTTTTTTTTTTTTTCCGGGGTTTAGAAAAGTTAGAAACCGTCAACGTTAAAAAACTTTGAGCGGACAATTGCAAATACCATTGTCGCTTTATTAATTGTTACGCTGCGTGGTTTTTAGATAATTTTTATCTTAATTACGTGTGACGACTTTTCCGCTATGGACTTTTGGTAACTAGAGAAGATTAATTTGTTAAATTAACAGTATCATTGACAAGTAGACATGGCATGATCCTATAAATTTCCAAGTGCTTGAAGCATTTTTTTTTAAAACACTTAAACATTTTTCCTTTGTCCATTGACAAGTAGACCTCACAATGTCTCGCTACTCTTCCCTCAAAGTACCAACGTCTATTAATATCTCTCAACATTGCAAGGCTTCCTATCATGTCAATAGGTTTATACCAAATAAGACCCCATTAACCAAAGGTTTCAAATCTTCCAACTTTCCTTTAAAATGCTCCGCCAATAATTTGATCTTCCCAATAGGGCTCTATGGGGACAGCAGGTTCCAAAAATCCTTATTATTCAGCCAAGATAGGCCTAATTCCATCCTGGTATATATTTATTTATTTATTTGTTTATTATTATTATTATTATTATTATTATTATTATTATTATTATTATTATTATTATTATTATTTATTTTGTAATATACATTACATGGGAGCTCATTCGTTTTTTTTTTTTAGTTATAGAATTAATCAAATATTAGTTGTTCAAATTATTTCCAATTCAACTCATAAATTTGAACTAATGGTTCTAGGTACGCGCTAAATTTGAACTTGCTGGTTCAGACCCGGTGCTTGGCAAAACTCGACCTGAATCAGTTGGTCCAAATTCGGTATTTGCAAAAGTTTCACATTTTGGATCCACTTTCTACAAATTTGTAAGGCCATATGCAATGGTTCAAGCAATTGTAGCGTCCACGTAAGTAAACTTTTACAGAAAATTAGTGATGCAGGAAAAATAATAATAATAATAATAATTTACCGCAAGAAATTAACTTCTTTTTCTTTTAGTTTATTACATAACACTATATGTTCTCGATATTTTTTTTTTTTTGTTTTGGCAGCTCTTTCTTTGCAAGGGTGTTGGTTGAGAACCCTCAATTATTTAAATGGTCTCTGCTTTTAAAAGCATTACCGGGCCTAATTGCTATTATTCTTGCGCATGTTTATTTTCAAGGCCTTAATCAGATTTTCGATGCTGATATTGATAGGTACGCTTCTTTATTTATAAAGACACTTCTTGATGATAATATTGGAAAACAATCTGTAGAACTTAAACTACATTAAATTAAAATAATATTTAAAAGTATGACACCGTTAATCGTTTTCGATTATCGACTAAAAGTCTACCTCGTTAAAACTTTTATTTAGATGTTGCCTTAGGAAAGGTTTCTTAGATGTTACTTTTTTTATATCCATTCATTTGGACGGATTCTCTTTTTCTGTATTTTTTTTTTTAAAAAAATTTCTTAATTTTTATTCATAAAATAGAGTGGGAGCTTCCATAGAGGAGAAATGCTTAATAGGTGCCAGCCTAAGATATACAAAGTGGCTTTTTATTCGTTTGTTATTATGTTCATAATTTAGGCATCTCCATTATTTCTTAACAATTAGAATCAAAGTATGGTAATTTTTTTCTTAAACTGGTGCATGCTTCATACATTTACTTGTTTTATTTTTTATTTTTTTCCTGAATTTCTAATGAGAAACTTTTAAGCTTATTATGTCTTTATGTGCGATATTTTCAGGGTGAACAAATCTTATTTGCCTATACCAGCAGGGGATCTTTCACTAAAACAAGCATGGTTTTTGATAATATCTTCTGTATTTGCTGGCCAATTGATTCTTTGGTTGATGAATGCTGATATAATCACTACTTGCCTCTATTGGTCTGGTCTTTTAATGTGCACCATGTATTCTGCGCCTCCAGTTAGATTCAAGAGATCTTCTATTGCAACAACTATTTTAATTCCTTTGGTATTATTGGTTTCTTCCATTCCTTTGAAATTGAAGAATATAATGAAATTGACTGTCAGGCTATATAGAACTAGTAGAGTACACTCGGTGAAGTTACTGTTTTTCTAAGTTCTATTTAAAGCATCTGATAATCTCTTTGCCATATATTATAGAGTAGACAGAAAGTAGTATTCATTAGTTTATTACATATCTTTTCTGGAGCAATAAAAAAAAAAGCAACTGAATCATGCAGAAAACTATCATTGGCAATGTCGGTGTAATTTACGCCACCATGGCTTCTCTTGGACTTCCATTCCGGTTGAGGTACGTGTAACAATTAATATTTAATTTTTCTAATTGTTTCCATGTTTTGCTCTTTCTCCTTCAAATTAATGGGCTGGTGTTTTGCTAGTTTACTCAACCTTTAGTTTTCGGTTTTGTCAGAAATTCTTATTGATTTTCACCTTAAGTTTTCTATTTTCTCTTTTGAATTATCCTTGAACTCTTTGCATTATTTTTTTCAATAATGTTTAATGGGAGCTTTGTGTAAAATGAATTTTTTGGTGTACATTTGGAGTGTCTCAATTTACATTCTGATCATGAAGTCTTTTTTTTTTTTTTTTCCTCCCTTCATTGTTAAAAAGAAAATTAATAAAGATTAGAGAATTTTTGGGTTGGTCAGTTCGCCTGTCACTATCACAAGACCTGTTGGAAGCTAGTCAGGTCGTATTGTATGATATGAATATGCATAGTAATTTTTTTTTTTTTTTTTTTTTTTTTTTTTTTTTTTTTTTAGAAAAGGTATGAATATGCATATTAATAGCTTAGAGTGCATTTAACTTTAATTCACAATATTACGTATAAGCAATTCAGTCACATCACGCTTTCGTTAGTAACATGATATTTCTATTTTCTATAGGAATATAACTCAAATTCCACCTTTAATCTTTACTGTATTTTTTTTTAATTCTATTTAGTAATTGAATTCCCTACAAAATTACTTTGTAGATCATGAGTATAACGTACATATATAATCTATTGGTTCTTATTCTACGTAATTCTCAAGATGTAGTTGCTTAATAATTAAAAAAAAAAAAAAAAAAAAAAAAAAAAAACCATTATTGGAGATGTCCTACGGTATGTGATCTTGTTAATGAGTTAGATTTCTTAATTACAACATTGGTATCTGCAGGTCAACACGAGAAGTTGCCATAGAAAACCTGTCAAACAACTAAATTACCGTTCAACATTTTCTTTATAGAAAAAACTAAGACCTCGTTCATTTCGTAAATTTGAGTTTTTAATTTGAGTTTAGATATAATATTTTCTGAGAGTTTTTCACTGTAGCAAAAAAAGTTAAATGTGATATTTTTGTTTAGAACTTTTAATTGTAAAAACTTAGAATTGAAAACTTAAATTAATAAAATAAATGAGACCTAAAAGAATGTATATGATGTACGATACCATTTTATAAGGCTATACACATAACTTTTCGTTTTTCCCTTAATAGAAAACTTATGTTTGGCTTTCAATTTGCTCTGCAGCCCCCCGTTTGTTTTCATCCTTACCTTTAATACGTTATTTTTCGTGATCGCAAACATCATAAAAGATATCGAAGACGTAGAAGGTGACATGAAGTAAGTCTTTTATTTGTAGCATTATTGTATAGTAAATCCTTTATGGAGTAAGTCTTTTAGTCTGTATATTTACTATCTTTTGAAACAATATTGAAATATTTTAGGTATAACATTCGAACATTTGCGGCGATATTCGGACCAAAGAATATCATAATTCTTAGCACAGGAATTTTGCTGTTAAATTATATTGGTGCCCTAGCGGCGACCATTTTCATGCCTCAGGTAATTTTATTTATTTTAAAAGTTAGCTGTAGAGTGATTATTATTATAATAATTTTTCAAAAGTGTAATTTTCATAAATATCTACTTAAATTTATAAATCCCCATTTATATTACATATTTTTTAATGACATTTACAATAGGTTTTATAAGATTTGTTATAAAACTCTAATGTCAGTTTTTAATAATTTATTTAAACACAGTTTGAATTTTATTTTTTATTTAAATTATAATTTATTTACATATCTAAATACCAGTTCAAATCAAAATTAAAATCACAAAAGTTTAGATTTTATAATTCTAACAAAATAGTTTAAATTTTTACGAGGTGTTGAGCCAAACAAATTTTTAGTATTTGTAATTGGCATAGGATATGAAATTCTTAACTGACAATAAAAGAATTTACAGAAATTAAAAAAATACACCATCGAAGTTTTTTTAGGTTGAGTCCTTCCCTAAATAAGTTCTTTCATTTATTGCGTACAGGTTTTTAAGCGGCACGTAATGTTACCTGCGCACTTAATTCCCGCCTTGCAGTTACTGATTCAGGTTTGTCTTACATAAGTTAAGCATAAATAAAATATACAAGTGAAAAGTCTCTTACAAGTACTTCTTTTCTTGTTTTCTTTCAGGCTATAAAGTTGGACAAACAAAATTATGCCAAGGTAATTATTTATATACAATTAGACCTAAACCATTATCCCAGCATACAATGAACTATTGATACTGATCACAAATTTGATTTTATTATGTATGCAGGAAGCGAGCGCAAATTTTTATCAATTTCTTTGGAAGCTTCTTACATTAGAATTTCTCTTATTTCCTTTGATGTAATAGATTAAGTACCAAGTTAATTGTATATTTTCCCTATATTGCCATGATGGGAGTTGGGGGATAAAGTGAGTTGTGGGTAATCTAGTTAAAGTGAGTTGTGGGTACCGAAAGCAAATATAAGTTTCCATGCTTGTAGGATGAGATACGAGAATAATAAATTCTGTGCAATCTATCTTATTGAATAAATCTGTTAAAATAACAAGTATCTCAAAAATCCATATCATCCATGAACCTACACAATAAATATCTAATAGAATTGATGAACCCCCAAAAAAAAAAAAAAAGAGACGGAAGACAATCTGATATAACATGTCTACAATGGGGTGAGAAAATCTCGAGCAAAATAAGCAAATAATGTCAAAAATACTAAACCAAACTGGGAAGGTCTAAGCGAAAAAGCAGAGGAGGATTTAATCTGAATGATGAAATTGCAGTTTCCTTGAGAATTATTCTGTGTGGTCAACGTGGCCATACCCTGAAAGTCGCAAGCCATGTCATCTTGATTCTGTACCTGAAAGTACATGTTGAAGGCATAAGAGGCGTTCCCGTTTGAATCCAAATTGTTGCAAGAAGAACCGTATCCAAGCGCCGTGCAATCAGAGAATGTGCAAGCATAGTCTATGTTGTCCGCGAGCTTGCTCAAATCCTTGGCATTAGGGTTGAACTTGCACCATTTGTTGGGAAGATATTCTACATTCTTGGCAGGCACAAGTAGCTTGTTCTGACCCTGACCAGAAAGATCAACTGGGAACTTGGGCTGGCCGTCGTACCTAAAAATCCCCCAGTGGCGCTCAAAATTCCCCGGCGCAACGCTCTTGGCATCCTCATCAATAAGTCCAAACAAGTAGACTTCTATGTATCCGGGTCGCAATGGGGTGCCCCTATTGGATGCAAGTCTTGGCAAAAGTCCATTGTAGAATCTGTAAGCATAACCTGTATTGGCATTCTTGTCCCCATCCGTTGGCCAACCCACCTCACCAACCAAAATGGTCATGTCGCCGTATCCTGCAGCTCTCAAGGCGGCCACAAGGGTGTCAAAGTTGGCATCGAACACATTGGTGTACTGGATTCCAGTAGACGGATCGAGAATGGTATTGCTCACGCCATCAAAAAAGGCGTAGTCAAATGGGAAGTGGTCATTTCCATAAAGACTTAAGAAAGGGTATATGTTTACGGTGAAAGGTGCCTTGTTTTCATTTAGGAACTGGACAATCTGAGTCATCAGTTGGTTGATATCAGTGCGGAATCTTCCAGCAGATGGGAAGGGGTTGCTTTCTGGTGAGTTGTAGACGTCGGCATTTAAGGGCACAGTAGCCTTTATAGAGTCTCCAACACCAGCTTCATTAAGGGCCCTTTGAATGTTTTGAAGTGCCGGGAAGGTGACGTTTAGAAATGAGCCATTGTAGGATGAGAGGAAAGGTTCATTACCGACGGCTACGTACCTGGGCAGAGAACGAAAGAAGATGACATAGACAGCTTAATTGCATAAAAGCTACACATTGCTTTTTTCAACTCAACAGAGCCACGAAAACTAAATAGATAAACACGTACATCAAAACAAACAAATAGCTGAGGCAAAAGCAAAATTATTATTGTTATTAAAAAAAAAAAAAAAAAAAAAAAAAAAAAAAGGCAATTTTCTGAACCGGATCGCTTCAAGTTGAGACCAAAATGATTGCTAAAATAGTAACCACTTTTATGCCTTTATTATTCCTTAAGAAAAATACAAACAAGGTTCTATGAAGTTATATGATTTATAAGTTGAAGGTAAAGGTATCGAATTGATATATCTCCAGGAAGAGTTCCAGTTCCAATTACTAAAACATGAAAGAGAAGCAGGCCTCCGACCCCTAGGAATTAGGAGAATATAACTTTTAAGGTAATAAAGTAACATACATGATATGCAAAACACACACATATATATGATCTCTTTACAAGTTTGTGCTAATCTTATATCTAATGAATGTAACACAACTGATATAAACAAAGATTATGGTTAACTTCTTCAACACACTCGTCTCAGATACACAATCTTTGTAAAGAAACAAACAACCAAAAAGGACATTGATACTAATGATTTGTGCAAAGTAAAGACGAAAACTAGAAGAACATTGATATTCAAAGTTGGAAACAAAGTTGCTAAGAATCCAATGCAAATGCTCGAAATCAAAGAGATTGCAAAAGGAGAAGATTCCAGTAAAAGAAAGAGAAAAAAAAATTGAAATAATTTAATTACTTGATGTTAACACCGCCGCTGAAGTTGTAACGAGTGACGTTGCGCTTGACCCAATCCTGGGCGCGCTTGAAGGAGTTCATGGCGGAGAGCTGGTCATTGGGAATGGCGACAAAGACCTCGATTCCGGAGCCAGCGAGTGCGCTCATGGTCGAGTCATCCGTGTCGAACAGTTTCACTTTCTGAATCCCATTGTCCTTGAGCATCTGCACAACCGTCTTCGGCGGAAGCTTGTGCGTGGCCTGCGTTCCCCAATTCACTCCAAGTCCTTCCACATCCTTCCATGAGAATGATATCCACACCAACAAGATCCATGGCAACAAGATTACTTTTCCCCCCCAAGAACCCAAACCCAAACCCAAGCCGAAGCCCATCTTCTTCTACTTCTTCTTCTTCGAAACAAACTAACTGAATGAAACGGTTGCTTTTTTCCAGGAAAAAAAAAAAAAAGGTGGATTCTCTTCCTTCCTCCCACGATCGGCGAGAATCCAGCGATTTTCTTTTTTTTTTTTTTTTTTTTTTTTGAAAATCGTCACAGAAAGGAGAGGAAAGTTGGAAACCGACGAAGAATTAGAATAAAAAAAAAAAAAAAAGCGTTTTTACTTTTTGAAAACAAAAATGATATAAGAAAGAAGGATTAAGAACCACTTGAATAAAGTTTTGCACCGACCAAGGGAAAATCAGACAAAAGCTTTGAAACAGACGTTACTATTATAATTTATTATTATTTATTCTACTTCTAAAGTTAATATCCTTATTTGAGCATCACCCTCACCCACACCCACAAACAAATTACAAACAAATTATAATGCCAATATCCTGAACAGATCAGCCCCCAAAACCAGAAGAAAAACAGAAAGAAAAGTGATCAGGCGACGGAAAATTAGGAACTGTTTCTTTTTATTTGTTTTTCAACAACAGAAGAACAGAACAAGCCAATTTATTTTCTATTTGTTTGTTTATTTATTATATTTATTGAAAACAGAGAGAGACAGAGAGAGAGAGGAAAACCGCAGAAAATGACAAAACGAAAAAAAATCCAAAAGACAAAAAGAGAAATCGTTTCCCTGCCAATGCCAAATGCCCAAATGCCAATGATTTTCCGAGAGACGCTCCAACGGCTAGATTTTCACCAACAAATAGATTCTTGTTACGCTAATTACGACTTCTTTTCAGGGTTTAAAGTTTAAACCCCTACAAAATTTCAAAAAAACAAAAACAGAACAGAGAGAGATAGCCTTTGGAGTTTGGAATAATAATAATATCTTATCTCAGTCTTTAGTAATATCAGCAAGCAGTAGTAGGTGAATCTATGGGCACGGAATTATTAGGGTCTGTTTGGTTGGGAGATTCGTCTCCCGATTTGAATTATAATTCGTAGTTCGTTACAGTAGTTTCTCTCACAAAAAATACACGTAAATTAAAAATAGTTCAAATCACATAATTTAAATCCCTAAATCAAACGGATCCTAATTTCTCAAAAAGAAAAACATGCAGAGTTTAAAATATATATATATATTAATCAAAAAAAGAAAATTTAAATATATTACTTGGAAGAAAGCACAAGGAAAGTGCCAAGGCAGAGAGAGACTGGTGTAAAACGCGTCTCTCTCTCAATATTACTTGGAAAGTTTTTTGCATACCCCAACCCACTTTTTCTTTTGTTTCTTTTTTTTTTTTTTTTTAAAGTGAATTTTTTACCACCGAACGCAAAATAAAAATAAAAAACGTCGGGGCTTTTCTAATTTTTGGAGAAAAAAGAAAAATGAGGGAATGAGGGATGACGTGGCCCACTAAGGTGTGCATAAAGCTGAGACATCCCACGTTGTTCCAAGCGGGGAGGGCATTATCGTCATTTAAGAGACAGATCGGAGGAGAGCCGTAGGATTAGATTTGTGCACCTTTTTCTATTATTATTTTTGTGGAGATTTGGGACCTGATCTTATGATGGGTTCTTGAGCTGTGTCCACGCCTTGTCTTCAGCCAAGTTGCTTGCTTGCTTCTCATCCCTAAATAAATGTCAATGCCTTGCCTTTACTTCTTTTTAAAGTGAACGATAAATGGGAAAAAAAACAAAAAAAAAAAAAAAACCCCCCGGAAATTAACGAGTTTTAAATTTTAATTTTATGTTTTTAATATAATTGTCTCTGAACTTATCATAATTTAACAAATTATTCCTTAAATTTTTAATTTTAATAAGTTACCTTTCAAATTGATAAGTCAATTTTATACCGATAAGTCGAATACTTTTGACTTAGAGTTTTGTTAGTTTGAGAGCCAGTTTAATGGTGTTTCGAGTGTTTTTGGATGTGTTTCACAGGTGAAATAGAGAAAGGTTATTGGATGATCATAATGTGGATTTTCAAATATAAATTTTCTTTCTGCAAAAAAAAAAAAAATAATTATGAAGTGTCAAGCGTCCAGGTGGTAAAATTTAAATTTGAAATACTAGAAGATAAACTGAAATGTTTATCCAAAAAAAATATTCGGATTATCTCTTGGGAGACTCGAAATTCAAAACCTTTATCTACGGAGGACTATATAAACCAAGAGATGGACTTATGTTAGAGGGGGCATGCGGCTAAAAGAAAAACAAGAGGAGAATTTCAGCAACTACGAAAAGAGAGATTGTCTTCTATTTCAATTGCAGATTGAGGAAGAAGGATCAAAGAGAGGGTGATCGTGATCGCCAGTTTTCTTCCTAATCTTTCCTCTCTTCTATTTTGATTTGTAATTTTAATTATGATAATACTCAATTCAGTTTTGCTCTTTAGTTTTATGATGAACTAATTTATTTTTCTCAGATTGCAATTGGAACTCAACATGAATCTTGAATTTATTTATTATATCTCTTGACTTAAATTGATCAACATTGAATTGTTTATTCTATCTTGTGCTTAATGCTTCTAATTAATTGATCACTAATTAGATTGATGTGGTAACCTTAATGAACTTGGAAAAGGGATTTTTGTGTTCAGCCTTAGATAGAATGACACATGATTAAGATATGGAAGCCTTAAGCTTATGTAGGATAGGAATATACCTACGTAACATGTGTAGCCAATAAGAGGGGCCTATGCTTAATGAACCTTTCTTAATCTAATTCTCATAGGAATATAGTGAGTTAGGGTAAGGGGGTATTTTTACTTGACATCGGAAGAGCCTTTTAGATAATTTAGACCTCTCAGTTAACAATTTAATTTGATTAATTTGCCAAGGGAGGATAGAGAGATTCAAGTGAAGTGTTGAGGGAAGATTGAAATCCTAGGTTTTCTTTATATATTAAATTTCCGTTGTGTGATCTTTTTAGTTGATTTTCTTTTATTTACATTTTGCTCTCTGTGAACTCATTATTTTCTTTTACTTATTATTCTATTTTATTGTTTAAATAAAGTTGAGGTGGTCTCATTTAATATTTAGTGAGTGTAGTAATAATTCTTCTTGGGAGCGATACTTTATCTCATCATTATATTACTTGTTATCGATACGTGCACTTGCGTTATAAAATCATCAACACAAATTTATAAATTTATTATAATGTGCTCCATTTAATTAAATTTGTTTAAATTTTTTCTTACATTTAAGAGATTAAAAGTTGAGATATTAAAATATTTGTGTTACATTTGAATTAGAATATTAAAATTTTTTATTCAACTTGTTTTTTTGATACTAATTTAACACAATCATTGTTAAAATGGGACATATTATAATAACTTTATAGGATCAGATGGCAACTTACTAAATTTAAAAAGTTGAGTTAAAATTTATTAAACCACAACAAGTTTATAGGATAAATGTGTTAAAAATCCTAATTTTTGTATACAAATTTATATGACATGTGAATTGTCATTTTTTTTATTCATAAATGTAACATCTCTTATTAATTAATATATAATATTTTAAACATCTATCAATATAAAAAATAAAAATTCACATATCGTATTAGTCCATACATAAAAGTTGATATTAGAGTTAAAAGGCTGCAACAGTTTTCTTAAAATTAAAATATCAATCACAACAACGTCCTATTTTAAAAGCAAACTAATTCCAACACGCGCATATAGGAAGCATCTATATCTAATCATTCTGTAGCTTATGACATTCACAAGCGAAGCATCAAAACTTTGCCTAATCATCCAAAAATTGGCAAAGCATAAGAATACTGTGGAAAAACAAAATAAATAAATAAATAAAGTACAAAGTCAAAGCTTATCTTTAGTAGCGCTATTATAAAAACAAAAATTAAACATCACATGTAAACTAAGGGCTTGTTTTTTGGAGTATAACTTGAATGTAGCTTTTGAGTTGAATTTGAATTATAACTTGAGTTAAAGTTGTAACTTGAATAAAGTTGAGTAAAATTGAATAAAGATAGAACTTAAAAGAATATAAACTTAAATAAAGTTGAAACTCGAGTTGTCTTTTTTTGAGTTTTTTAGACAAAAGAACAACCCCTAATATTTTGTCAAATTAACTACCCCTTGTTGCTAGTTGGTACCAAAAAGTGTTTTTACTTACTCAAACATGTTTAAAAGCTCTTCTAAAAAAGAAAACGTCTTTTTTTTTTTTTATCAATTATCTAAACATTGATTAAAAAGTCTTGAGTCCTTAAAGCACCACAATACAATACTATAATTAACGTGTCAATTACAAATTTAGTATTTGAGTGTAAAACAACACTCTTTAATGTAAATCTATTTGTTATGTTGTGTTAAATTCATATATTGTACTTTATGATAAATTTCTCACAAAATATAGTGTATCTAAACCTCCTTAAATTTAGTGTATATATATTTTGGTGCCAACTATACAATTGGTTTTAGTATTTACTAGTTTGTTACCCTCGCTTTGTTGTGGGTAATATTTTTATTTTACATAAAGGAAGAAGTAATTTATATATAAATATGTACAATATAGTAGCATAAATTTGTTTACATTGTACAAAGGCACAAATATTGGTGCAATATTATATCTATCATATTAGTTGTAACACATATATTCTAAGTGATGATTTGTAAAAGTAGGATGTTGATTTGTCTAAAAATCACCAGGTGACTTAAACCAAAAAAAGAGAAGTAATGATATATTTTATTTCCTTACATTGTCTTTCTTCCTTTCATGTAGAAAGTAGCTAAAAGAATAAAAATTAATTATAATGACTGAATCAGAGCAGGACAAAGGAAGAAAAAGAAAAAATGAAGATGACAGCAAAGATAGAGGTTGAGAAAGAAGAAGATGTTAACATTCTACATTCCTAAAATGATAGAGAAGCTAACCACATAGACAAAGGAAGGCATAAAAAATAGAAACAAAAGTGTTCATATACAACTGAAAATATAAAAAAAAAAAAAAAAAAAAAAAAAAAAAAAAAAATAACTATAATGACTGGATCAGGGAAGAAAAAGGAGGAAAAATCAAAAATGAAGATGGCAGAGAAGGCAGAAGTTGAGAAAATATGAGATGTTAACATTCTACATTCTTAAAATGATTGAGAAGCCCATGACAAAGACAAAGGGAAGGATAAAAAGACAGACACAAAAGTGTCCATGTATGACTCAAAGTATAAGAAGACTAAAATACCTAGCACCCACACATAGAAGAAGGAAATGAAAAGGGCAAAGCCGTCACTCCACCATGCAATCAGTCATTAAATAAATTACTCCACTGTACAGGGAAGAGTAAAATATATGTAGATGAACAGTGAACGGAAGTTGTCCTTTAGTATATGGAATAGTAATAATAATGATTTGTAATTTTTTTTTTTTTTTTTTTTTTGAGCAAGACAGAGGCATGAAAAAGGGAAGACAATTGGAATAGAAAAGGAGAAGCAAGAATAAGTAAATTAGAACTTTAAGGCAAGGCAACGAACAAAGAAATAAGTTGAGCAAAAACTAAAGCAGGAAAGACATAGCCACAACATTTTTTAGACAAATCAAACAAACTTTAATACATAAAAATTGAGTATGATCATCATCGCCAATATACATATACAGGTTTTTTTTTTATGAATTAGGAAATGGTAGAGAAAACACTTAATATACCATAATTACCTATTTATGAATGAAAATATTCACTAAAATGTAAAATAAGCTTATATGGATGCAGATAATCCTGAACAAATCTCACACATTAATCATGTTATAAAAAATCACTCCATCTATCATCAGCAGTATTTATTAAAAATATATGAATAAAAGTTTTTAGGAATACCTCAATCTTGTAAATAACAACCCGAATAGGAAAGGTGCGCCAACCAAGGTCGAATTTCAAAAAAAAGGATAAAGCAATTGGAATGCAAAGCAATAGATGATAGGAAACTTGAAAAAATGGATATAAATAAGTAAGTGAGTGGAAAAGCAAAGAAACATTAAAGAAAGGAGATCATTTTCTCAATTATGACGTACTAGGTTAGGTTGCCATCTAGGTCTCAGTCAGGGGTGACTTCCAAATTCTGGTCTCATTCTTCCCTTCCCTTGATTCACGATCCTTGCAGCTGAATTAATCCCCCTGTGTCGGGACCTGAACCGTGGTGGTACTCTTCTACAGTATTTTTATATAATGATCATGACTCAAGTATAAAATTTTTCATCAACGGGTTGGTTTTGAAAAGGAAACATTTTATTAAAATGCTATTTAAAGAAAAATTTACTGAAAAAGATATGAAAAGGAAATCAATAAGTATAGATCACTTACTTATAGAACAAAGAATGAAATAAAAATTGATTACTAATATTTGCTAACAATAGGACTAAATTTTAATCAAACTTATAGATTGACAATATCTATCAATATAGTGACAAACCAAATAGGAGAAAAGATAAAAAACATAAATAACCAATATTAATCAATGGCATAGCAAATTGATATATTTAGTATCAGCAACAGTCATTGGAACCGTATAGAGAAAAACTTTTTTATATTTCAATAAGAAAGAATGCAGCGAAAAAGGGAAAAGAGAAAAGAAAAAAAAACAAAAAAAAAAAAAAAAAAAAAAGTGACCCAAAAAAGGGGAAAAAGTTCCTACAAATTTTGTAAAACATAAACATCATAGTATTTTTATACAGGAATCATGGCTCATGTATTAAATGTTTTTATCAATGTGTGATGAACAAATAAACTTATATGCTTCTAGTCAGTTTGTGGCTACCTATTATGGGCAACTGCACAAAGGCATGAATATTAATAAGATATTTGGACTATAACACATATTATAGTCTGTATGTTTCAAAGAATAACTGGACGGAGTAAGATATAAAGTTATCCAAAAACTACCAGTAGATGAAAAGGAAAAGAAAAAAAATAGAGATCCTCTTGCTTATATGAAGTAGAGAGAAAACAAAAATCAGGTAAGAGATATAGCTCAAAACAAAATAGAGGAGAGGGAAAATCAGAAGAAACAGGAAGAGAAAACCCAAAGATATTGAAAAATGCATCATGAACAATGAGAGGAACCTGCCTTGGCAATAGATAATTCCTAGTACATAATTGAAAGTTAAAAGTAAAACATAGATGAAAAGGATACAAAATAATATATTATATGAGTAAATAAATCTCAATTGAATTGGTGAGAGTATAAATATTAGGGATTTATAATAACATAAACTCATGGGAAAATATCATAGGCAAAGAAAGTAAAGAAAAAAAATCCTAAATTAAAGAGTGATCCCAACAAAATGCAAAAATAGGAAAGAGGGAACGGCCAAAAATTTTGAATGAAAGAAAGTAGAGGAAAAAAAAGTATGGAATGAAAATGATAAATCCATAGCAACTTTTAGACAAATCATATCAAATTCAACATAGCAAGGTTATTCTTGTTCATCATCGCCATGAGGGGAAAAAAAATAAAAAATTAGGAGGAAACGAAGGAAAGGAAGGGGAGAGATTGGGAGGGAACATGAAAGGGACGCAGAGTACAAAAAAAAAAAAAGAAGAAGCTGAAGCTAAAACATTCTAAATAAATTCATATATGTAAGTATGTTACTAAGAAATCAATAAAGTGCAAGTATACATATCAATACTATTAGAACATACACTACAACAAAATAGGTCATTTGTGGCGACTCAATGTTGTCGCAAATAGGTAATATGTCATCGTAAATACTGCAATTTTGACAACATGTCGTCGCAAATTAGTCGCCACAAAAAATTAGACATTATATATTTACGACGATAAAGTTTTGACCTGTCGTCACAAATATAGTAGCGACGACAGTCATCGTAAATAAGTTATCACGAATGTTCCGTCGAATATGTCGATGATTATGACATGTCATAGAGTATTTGCGATGACATAGTGTCGTCAAAAAAGTTTTTAAAACCTTTTGCGACAACACTGTCATCGCTAGTAATGTGATCTATTTGTGACGATACCATAGAAATGTCGTCGCAAATAGTATTTTTTGTACTTTCTTCATACTATTAATTAATAACGATAAAAATTTGAAGAAAATTTATAATAAAATAAAATAATATAATTGATATAAAATAGTCAACACAATAATAAAATAAGTCTTAAAAAGTAAATTAATTAAGAAATACTAAAAAGTATTGATAATAAAAAAAAAAAAAAACATATATTTTAATCTCCTAAATTAGTAGCATCGTCGTCCTCATCCTCATCTTCTTCGTTTCGCTCAGGTGGCAGAGGAACCAACGGTTAGGGCAGTTAACTTGTAAGAAGTTCATGTTAGGATTCATCGAGCGCATGACTTCCATCATGATCTGTTAGTTGTTGAACATGTTGCGTTGCTCGATGTAAAGGTTATTCAGCTAGTTTTGGACATGCTGGGGTAAATTAACGGAAGACAACCTGTTCGATTGCAAAGCAGATGATGAGGTGGAAATGCTTGAACGATTCCTCCATGGCAGTGTCAGTCCCACTCCCTTTGTGTGCCATCTGCACTTTCTCAAGACTTGGGATATAATCCCCTCCTCATTGACCACCGTGGATGAACCTTCCCCAGTAGACTGTGTCATCTACGTGGTTCTATCCACCTCCATCTGAGCCTGCAAAGGTAAATGAAATAAAAATGAATAAAAATAGTATAATATCTTATGTTAAATATGAAAAAAGAAATAAGTTTAAATTTACTTACAAATGCATGTTCTGCATTTAGATTGATAAAATTTTACCCTTGAAGGTGCATGTCATCCTAAATTTCAATTAATGATCTTTGTTCCTGGGTCTCAGGATTTGCCTAATCAAGTATAACGTGTTAATTATACAATCACTTTTTGCGACGACACACATTAATGTCGTCGCAAAAAAATATGCCACCCATCAAAATAATCCTTTTTGCTCGGAAAAAAAATTAAATTTTATTTGTGCGGGACTATTTCCATCGCAAATAATGGACTATTTGCGACGACACGTCGTTGCAAAAAGCGTTATTTTGGCGCTAAAAGTTTGCCCCATACGAGATCTGGCCCCAGCCATTATTTGCGACAACATTATTTTTTCAATTTTACGAAATTATTTGCAATGACATGTCACTGCAAATATTCACTTATTTGCAACGACAAATGTCGTCATAAATAATTTCATCACAAATAGGCCAAATTGTAGTAGTGATAATAAAATACTAAAATCATAAATCAACAGCAATGCTAAAGCAAATAGACAATAGTGATTAATAACATTAGAAAAAAGAAAGTAAAAGATATTAATAATACCTGAAACGTTGTCAAACTGCTCTAACTGTAAGATATGAACCAATTAGAAAGGAACAGAAGCAATCAAATGTTGAAGGATAAGCAAACAAAGTAGATAAATATTAAATAACAGGTACAAGAGATGAAGGCAGAAACGTGTATCACAATGTATGCAAGCTGCAGTATTGATAAATGTTAAATGAAAAAATTAGCATGAACAATAGGTAACTTCTAATAATATGACATGTAATAAAGCATATTTAGCTAATTACAAAAATTAAGAAACCAAAATTTTTTTAAAAAGTAACAAAGATTTTTTTCTTCCCTAAATTGTTAAGGATTCTAGATAATTTAAACTGAGAATGGCGAAGATTTCAAAAAATAGACAAAGGAAAAAAAATCACCGATTCATTTAATATTCCTAAATCTTTCAGCTTCAAACAACTACGTAGGAAGGCCTTGATAGAATTAATTGTATCAAGAGAATGCCCGGTGAGAACAATGTCATCCACATAAACTAATAAAGCAACACAAGAAGTGTGAACAATAACTAGTCATATTTGGATTGCTTAAAACCAAACTGAATTAATCAATCTAGCAAAGTAAATGATAATTATACACAGACCAAATCATCAGAATGCAGTGTATCCAAACCACCTTAGATTTAGTGTATATATATTTTGGTGCCATCTATATAATTGGCTTTAGTTCTTATGTTGAAGATGGTCTCTTAGTATGGAATTGAGCAAGATCTTTCCAGTGCTCTCAAGAAATGCGTGCATGTACTCCTTGTACGCAAATTGGATCCAAAAATCCTCAAACCCTTGTCTCCAGCTCACTCAGTCGCTGGGCCTTTCGGGTGTATTTGTAGAGACATTGATCCAATACTCGAATACAATCGGTGCATCGTCCAATCAGTAATGATTAATTCTAATCCAAACTGCCTTGTTTTCTTCAATTAATTCTTCCATTCAATAAGTGTTGATTATTCATCTTCAACTTTGTTCTACTAAAAACATTGTTACATTCACTTTTATAATCAAAAGATGATTCCAATTTATAATGTTTTCACATACATTCCCTTTTTATTTTTCATTTTCCTTTTTTTTTTTAGCAAAGAAATTAACATACATTCTCTAAGGATTTTAGGTTTAGATAACGTTTTAAATGATATTTTACTATACTAGGATTATTGGTTTACGAAACGATTTTATATGCGGAAGCGTATAAGTACGGATCGCATATAATAATTTTAAGAGATTTGATTAAAGAAACTTATTATAATGCATGTAGACATATAGATCATACTTTGTATACGTATATAGATATAGATATATTTTCGGTTTCTTCTTATCAAATCTCAAATTTCAACCAAGTGGCCAGTACCCTTTTTCAAGATTAATATCGCCCGCGACATAACTTAACGCATGAATTATACTTAAAATTTTCTTCGTAGAACTTCTCACGACTTTTTGGCAAGTATTTTGAGCATTCTTGAACGCAGTGCCACCATCATGGTGACCATCATGAACAGTTGAACACTACTAGTAGTAGCAGTAGTAGTAGTTCCTAATTTAGTAAGAGAATTTGGCCGGTTGGCCATGATCAGCTCTGCCTTGTAAATATAATTGATTGCATTCACAAGCTGTACAACCAACATCATTAATATTATGACTATGAAAAATAGTGCATTAATTGGCATAATGGTAGATCTCATGATCATTATCATTTCTATATTTGATTCTTTTAAACCAATATATTACTAAATATATAGTGCGGTTGGTCGAGAACTCGAGAAATTCAATTCACCCAACTAAAATTGTTAGTTCACACTGAAAGTTGTTAATCCACACACACACACACACACACACACACACACATATATATATATATATATAAATTGTCTTTTTGGTCAAAACAGTCATCACCACGTAAGTATACTACATGTAGGAATGTTAATTTACTCACTAATTAATCAAGGGTCGTATTTACCTTAAATATTTATGCAACGGACAGCAGAAAGCTATAATCTGCGATGCCAGCACGCTAAGGCCTTGTTTGGTTCGTTGTTAGAATTGTGTGATATGATTTAAATTGTAGTAATTTGAATTGTAATTTAAATTGATGTTTAGATACGCAAATTAATTATAATTTGAAATGAGAATAAAATCTTAACTGAGTTTAGATAAAGTATTTAAAACTGTTATTAAAATTTTGTAACAAATCTTATAAAACCTCATTATAAATGACATTAAAAAATATGTAAGACCATCTTCATGCAAATGATAATGTCAATTGTATATTTACCTTCAAAAAATGTGATATATTATGTTATTTCATTTTTGTTCTAATCAATTATTAAGTTTAGAAATTTATAAAAATAAAATTTTATATTTAAAATAATTAAAAAAATGTAAAAATTTTAATGATTAAATAAAAAAATTATGACATTTTTAGTCCATTCACCTTCAAATTCATAATAATAATAGTTTTTTTTTTCATTTTTATACCCTAGATTTTAACGTTATTAAAAAATCCCCACACCTCCACTACTACAAAAATGTAATTTAAAGTCGGTTGTTAATGACTTTTTAACATATGTATTTGTACGGACATCGTATTGAGCAACATTAAGAATGCATTTGGAACCTGTTCCAAAATAATTTTATTTTTTGTATGAAAATGGAAATAAAAGTTTTCAATCTCAGACATAAATCATTTTTAAAAATGTGTTTGGTAGTTTTATTAAGAGATTATTTTTAGTATAAAAAAATCCATTAATGTTTCTCTCCCTCTCTGTGTGCTCGAGAGAGGAAAAAATAGAAATAAAAAAAAAAAAAAATGACTAAAAGTCATTTTTCATTTCTCTCCTATTTTACACTAAACTAAAAATTGTTTTCATTTCCCTTTTTTGTCTTTAATTGTGTCAAACGTTGTTTCTCTCTCATTTTCATTTTTTTTCTCAAAAAACATGAAAAATAAAAACAAAACCAACTCCAAACATGGCCTAAAAATCATCCTGTTTAAAAATGATTTTTGACCGATGTGAAAAATGTTAAAAGAAGTTAGTCGAACAACCGATGTTAAAAATAAGTTTGAATGGAAAAGGTCGTGACAAGTCAAATGTCGAATGTTTTCAATGTCACAAGTATAGCCATTATAAGTCTGAATGCAGGACTAATCTCAACACAGATCGTGGTGTGAAAGCAAATTTTGCAGAGAAAGAAGAAGAAGTTTCTATCTTGATGTCTTGCCATGCGAAAGAAGATGTTCATCAAAATTTATGGTACTTAGATATCGGCTGCAGCAACCATATGTGTGGAGACAAGTTCATTTTTTAGAATTGGATGAATCGCTCCACAACACTGTGATGTTTGGCGACAAATCTTCAGTTTCTGTCATGGGCAAAGGCAATGTTAAGATCCACACCAAGGAGAACTCTACTCAGATTATTTCTAACATTTTCTTTGTACCAGATTTGAAAACTAACTTACTTAGCATTGGCCAGCTCCAAGAGAAGGGATATGAGATCTCTATCAAAGATAGAGTTTGTCGCATTCAAGATGAAAAATTGGGCTTGATTGCTCAAGTCAACATGATGACAAACCGGATGTTCCCGTTGTATCTTGATAGCACTACTCAATCATGCTTCTCTGCAAGGGTGAAGGATGAGGCATGGTTGTGGCATTTTCGCTATGGACATCTAAATTTTGATGGTCTAAAAACGCTGCAGCAGAAGAATATGGTAATAGGTCTTCCGTAAATTCAAAGTCCTTCTCAAGTTTGTGAAGAGTGTGTTCTTAGCAAACAACATTAAGATCAATTTCCAAAAGGAAAATCATGGAGAGCGAAGAAGGTGTTGGAACTGATTCATTCAGACTTATGTGGTCCCATCAATCCGACTTCGAATGGCAGTAAACATTATTTTATAATGTTCATTGATGTTAATCGTCAGAAAACTTAGGTTTATTTTTTGCAGGAGAAGTCTGAAACTTTTTCATCTTTCAAAAGTTTCAAAGCGCTAGTTGAAACGAAAGTGAGCATGCCTATAAAGATTCTTTGCAATGATCGTGGTGGAGAATACAACTCACAAGAATTTGTAAATTTCTGTGAGGAGCATGGAATTCAAAAACAACTTACAACAGCCTATACACCGCAACAGAATGGTATTTCAAAGAGAAAGAACCATACTATTCTGAACATGGTGCAAACTATTTTGACGAGAAGCGGGATTCCAAGAAACAATCAATTAGAGCATTCACGTATTGAACAAAAGTCCCACTCTAACTGTTCAAAACGTGACACCTGAAGAAGCTTGGAGTAGACGCAGACCAAGTGTCGAGCATTTCAGAATCTTCGGTAGCATAGCCTATGGGCACATTCCAGATTAAAAAAGGAGCAAGCTTGATGACAAAGGTGGAAAATGCACTTTTCTTGGTGTTAGTGAGCAGTCAAAAGCGTACAAATTGTACAATCCTGGTACCAAGAAAATTCTCATTAGTCGCGATGTGATTTTTGATGAAGAACGGTTCTAGATTTGGGATGAAAACAATGTCGAACAACAGATACAAGTTGATTTTGACGGAGAAAATGAAGATAGACGGCAGCAACCCGTAAAGAATGAGCAACAACCACCAGTCACTCAAAGCATTCCAGCAGTTGAAGCAGACGATGAGCAACGACCTCAACGAGTTAGAAGAAGACCTGCATGGATGGAGGATTATGAGGTAACTGGGGTTGATCAGTTTGAGGACCTACTTACACATTTTGCTCTATTTTTGGATTGTGATCCTACAGTTTTCAAAGAGGTTGTCAAAGAGTCTAAATGGCGGACGATAATTGGACATGAAATCAGCATTCTTGCATGGTGTCCTACAGGAACATGTATTTATCGAACAACCTCTTGGTTATGTGAAGCTTGGAGGTGAAAATAAGGTTTATAAACTCAAAAATGCATTATATGGGCTAAAACAAGCTCCACACGCTTATAGTTGTATAGATGCTTATTTTTCTAAATAGGGATTTAAGAAATGTCCATATGAGCATACACTTTTTACAAAGATTGGAGATGGAGGAAAATTGCTCATTGTTTGTTTATATGTTGACGATCTTATTTTCACTGGAAATGATAGTGCCATCTTTGAAAATTTTAAGAGATCCATGATGGTTGAATTTGATATGTCTGATCTTGGAATGATGCAATATTTTCTTAGTATTGAAGTTAAGAATTTGCTAATGGGATTTTTATTTCTCAAAAGAAATATGTGCAAGAAATTTTAGACAGGTTTCAGATGAAGAATTGCAATTCTATGAGCACACCAATTGAGTTTGGTTTGAAGCTAAGAAAAATTGAGAAGGAAAGAAAATCAATAGTACTCTTTACAAGCAAATTATCGGAAGTCTAATGTATTTAATAGCAACAAGGCCAGATATAATGTATTCTGTGAGTCTCATTAGCAGATACATGGAGAATCCTACAGAATTGCATCTTCTGACTGCCAAAAGGATCTTTCAGTACTTGCAAGGAACAATTGATTTTGGTTTGCTCTACAAGAAGGGAGAAAAATCAAATTTGTTTGGTTTTACTAACAATAATTATGCAGGAGATATAGATGATCGGAAGAGTACATCAAGATATGTCTTTATGCTTGGTTCCGGGGCTGTCTCGTGGTCATCAAAGAAGTAGCCAATCGTTACTTTATCAACCAGTGAGGCTGAGTTTGTTGCTGCAACTTCATGTGCATATCAAGCTATTTGGCTGAAGAAAATTCTTGAAGAGCTACACTTCAAGCAAGAGGGAGCCACTGCAATTTATTGCGACAACAGTTCAGCGATAAAGCTTTCCAAAAATCATGTTTTACATGGAAGAAGTAAGCATATAGATGTAAAGGTTCACTTCTTAAGGGATCTCATGAAGGAATGAGTAATTGATCTCATCTATTGCAGAACTGAAGATCAAGTTGCTGACTTTTTACCAAGCCTCTCAAGTTGGCTGCATTTCAGAAGCTAAGGAAGCTGCTTGGTGTTGGCACGCTGGAAATGTTTGCAAACTCTCAGTTTAAGGAAGGGATTGTTGAGACGCGTATTCTGAAAAAGTCTTTGTTTTGTTAACAGCTGTCCTAATATTTAGGAGTTTGTTTTTAGTGGAATAGTGTTGAATTGTTTCTTAGCAAGTTCGTTTTACTGATAAAATAATGGTTTGTTATTTTACCGAGTCTTTTGCTTTTGCACGTTAGATTTAGTGGGCTCTCGCATGTTAGTGGGCTCTTGCACGATTAGACTTTATGATCTCTTTTATATATTGATGTTGCTCTATATAAAGAGCTTTGTACGTTCAGTTTTATTAGCTGAGAAATATAAAAGGTTCTTCATCTTTTTCTTCTTCCACTTATATATATATATATATATATATATATATATAAGCACGTAACAGTTATATCACATATCATTAAATTACAGATAATACATATATTAAATCGTGTCAACCCGATTATGACTCAAACTCATTTATAATAAATTCAAACTTATTAATTTCGTGCGGATTTCAAGTCTTATCATCGTGTCGCTACTCGGATTGCCCGACCCTAATTTTTATACGCTCTGTTTTGCCCTTTTCTTCACACTAAAAGTTAATTGATATACGTAACATAATGTAAACATTAATCACTTGTATGCCCTGAAAGGAAATAAACCTTTGAATAAATATGCTGAGGACCTTTCCTATTTGGCTCTGGTTTTTAATAAACCCGATGAGCTTTCACCCTTGTTGTCATCATTAATACTAATGTTTGTGGTTGGTGCAATTTTTGGTCCAACACCAAGAACGCGCCTTAGATCATATTGGAATTTAGATGAAATTAACTCTTGATCAAGAACACGCATGCTGATATATTTGTATGAACACCAAGAAATCTACTAATATTAAAAATAAATAAACCAAACACGGATGCGGCAGCGACAAAATGGACTAATTTGATCATGTAAACAAGCAGAGAGAATTCAACAGAGTCTCGATCAGTATATACAGTGCTTAGAAGTGCAAGCATGCATGCTTGCCCCTCCCTCAAGATAGGGGGCTAATAAGAGACGGCCCGCCAGTACATGAAAGTGTGCTTGGAGCAATTGAACTTGGGCAAAAGATAATTGCGAATTAGCTAAAACACTAGATTAGGATATTGATTAAATGGGATAAGCACTTTCTATACATGCATTGTTCAAGGATCATTACGTACATTAACAATGGTCAAATATGTGTTTTTTTTTTATAAACCATGCAACTCTTAGATATGTTTCTGCAATGAATTATTATCAGAGAGCTGGTACAAAGCACAGGAAATGTACAAGTGCCACATTAACAGAGTACATTAAGTTGAAGGCTATGCTAGATATTGACGCCATTCTTCAGGAGTTCCCCGCCTCATTTTCAGCATTTTGATTGCTGCAGTTGTAAGTGGTATCGCAAGTATGTCATAGTCTTTTGGGGCCTGCAACATGGATCAAGCATAAGCATACATACATACATATACCTTGGGGAGCTTACTGAGCTTTTATGATGTCATGAATAAAGAGAAGTATACCTTGGGGAGCTTACTGAGCTTCATGTTAGCCTCCTCTAATGTTTTTTGACCTTTCTTTGAGTTGCACTTTGCACAAGCAGTAACCTGTAAGTTGTGATTTGAGTAATTACATTTACAGGCAGCCGCAGGGGAGAGGGAGGGAGTTAGTCAGTTAATAATCTTCTTACCAGATTCTCCCATTTCCATTCTCCACCACGTGCAGCTGGATAAACATGATCGATAGTCAAGTTGTCACGCGACGAACAGTACCTTTTTTGTGTCGACATGTATATATATAATCGAGTGAGTATAGCTGCCTCCCTGGCTCCCTCCGGTTTTAAACATATATATGTGTGTGCGTGGAATATATTATAAACAAATAAATGTGACGTGAATTGTGATAGTGAAATCAGTAAAGGCGTACTTACTGACAGGTATAAGAGTCCCTGTAGAGAATGTTTTTACGACTGAGATTGCTCTTTATCCTTCTTCTCTTAACGACTTGCAGTAAATGCGGAACCTGGAAATGGGAAGTGCAAGTGGAACCACAACAAACACACAATATCATTCACATAATAATAATTGCACAAGAAGCAAACACTCAACAAAACGGAGGGAGATTGATTTATTACCCTTAAGACAGCTGGTATGTAGAAAGATCCGGTTGCGGAATTTACAGTCTGATCATAATATTCTAGCACATCAGCCTGCCAAAGGAAAAAAACACGAATGTTTCTGGTCTTTATTCTAATTTTTACAGAGAAATGTGAGTATTGTTATGGGTATATGCATGTGATTCAGCAGGAAATCCAGAGAGTACTCCACGGACTCACCTTCTCCATGAATTCCAAACAAATAGCACGCTTCCAGCACACCACATTAATTGGCCTGACCATCCATGTTATTAAGTACTAATTAATTATCAGTTAGTTACCAATTAGCATTTCCAGTTTAATGAGTAACAGCAACAAGTTTGATGCTTTTCTTTCTTTCTGTCTTTCCAAATAAGGTTATTAATAAACCAACACTACTGGTTAGATGACAACAAAAGAGAATAAGAAAACATAAATTTAAGGTTAGAAAAAGAAACAGAGCATCAATTATACATTTAAATATAATCACCTGTAGGAGGTATCGAGAACAAGACCTCTGAAACAAGACAACTCGTCCATCTCAAACTCCTCCTCCTCCTCCTCCTCGTCATCCGAATAAATGCTATTATTATTCGACGAAGAAGAAGAAGAAGAGGAGGAGGAGGAGTGAATTCTCGAGGAGGAGGAGGAAGAAGAAGAGAATCTGAGGAGCAGATTATTGGGGGTTGGAGTGAAAATGATCTGCTTCTGCTTCTTCTTCTTCTTCTAACGTTGGTGGGGTTGGAGTTGAGGCAGTAGTGAGAAGGGTGCTTTGGGAATTCCAGCCCAAACGAAACTCCATCGCCATTGCCATTGGTGAAGAACAAGACCCACTTCACCCGTCCTTGTTGAGCCGCCATCAAGCTCAGCTGTGCCATTTCCACTTTCCAACTCTCTCTCTCTCTCTCTCGAAAAAAGAAAAAGAAAAAAAAAAACTCTTCAATTCTCAGTCAGAACTAAACTAGTTCTATGAATAATTGAAGATGATGACTCAACTGGAAAACGAAAACCCAAACCCAACAACGCCACCACGCAACGCAAGTAACCGTTACCACATATTCCTTTGTCTCCCCCCTCCTAATATCCCCTCCAATTGCTCCCTTTTGACCAATATGCCCTTCTCTTTCTATTTATTTTTATTAACACTAAAATATTCTTGCGCATACAATTTTATTTTCTTATTTAAATTTATTTAATTTTATACAATTTAAAATATCACATTATCATTTTAACTACGTACATAATCCAAATTCAGAGCCATTTATAAAATTTTTCCCAAAAAAAAAAAAAAACACACCTTCTAAACAACAAATAAAAAAAACAAGCTTTCACGCATCAACCCATTCTCCCCAAACACATCAACCCAATCTACTCATTCTCCCCAGACACATCAACCCAATCTACCCTTATTTCCAAATCCCCACCGACGACGATGCCAAGAGCTTGGGAAGGAGAAAATGGGTCGCCGGATTTTAGGGTCTTGGAACGGAGGGGGTTGCCGGCGAAGGCGTGGGATCGAAGGTTTGTGGACTTGGTGGTGGTGGGGATGTGAGAGAGAGCTCAGGAATGGAGGAGTTTAAAGAGAGAAAATGTTGATGATGATATTGATGGTGATGAGATAGAGAAAGGAGAGACAACATTATTCACTCAAGTACAGTAGACTAAACTCGAGTTGATGGGAGGGGGGGAAACTCGAGAATGGGTAATTGACTCGAATAAATTTTTGAGTGTTAGTTCGAGTGAGCTAAGAACGAACGCAAACTATGCTCAAGTTATTCACTCGAGTATAGATAATTTGAGTGAGTTAAGACAACCGAACAGACCCTAAGAAATATACCCCACTAAACTTGCATGTTTAGTCTTGGTTTTGTGTCTTCTATTAAAATGTCATTCCTGGGAAACGGGGCAGAAAAAGGCACAAGTGATATGCTCTTAAAAATAAATAAATAAATAAAAGTTATATGCTCCTTTATTAGAATTTTCCCAAACATCAAATTACAAGCGGAACCGGCCACCATGTGCTGCCTCCCTCTCTGATCTGCAAGATGTAGCCCCGCCACTGTACGCCTCAACCATCAATCAACTCGCTACACTGCAACTCTCTCACCTTGTTTCCTGCCGGACATAAGACCAGCCCTAAAATTTTATATCTTTTTTTCATGTGTTCGGTACAACGTACACAAAAACGCCAAACACAGTTTTGATGCGGCACACAAACATGATCCAACAACAAAAACTCACATTTAACTTTTTTTTTTTTTTTTATTTCACACATACACCAAATTAGTATTATTGCTTTTGCGGGCCTTAATGAGTTCGCTCGAAAAGCATAAAGGTACTTTTCGGATTCTAGTTCTACAAGTAAAAGTAGGACTCAATGCCAAAAGCACAACAATCACAAACTGACAAGTCATATAATGTAGGACAGTAGAGCTTTATATCTGCTTGTCTCAAACTCGTGTTTCCTAAACATATCCACCATTAGCGCGAATGACCTGGCCATTTACCCATTCACTGGCATCAGAAGCTAAGAATCCCACGACGGGTGCCACATCCTGAACCTCACCAAGGCGTTCCAAGGGACACTGCTCCACCACCTTATTCACATCATCCTCACTCTTTCCAGCAAAGAACATTTCCGTGGCAATGGGGCCGGGCGCCACGCAATTGGCAGTGATCCTCATCCCCTTGAGCTCCTTTGCCAGTATCTTCACCATGGTCTCCACAGCCGCCTTTGATGCGGTGTAGGCTCCGTATCCCGGTTTCAATGCGCCCACCAGAGACGACGACAACATTATGATCCGCCCACCACCACCACGCTTCAACCTGTTTGCTGCCTCTTTACAGCACAAGAACGACCCTTTGGCATTTACACTAAGCAAAGAGAGGAAAAAAAATAATAATAATTTGAGCAAAAAGGGGAACATTGAAACAACGACAATGTCTGAATAAACAGAAGTCATTTGAATAAGAAAGGTAGTTCGATACCTATTAATATTTTAGTCTAATAATAAGAACAATAGCTCTACAAGTAAACTTTAGCTTCTTTGAAATTGTTTCTCATCATTTATAGCATGTTGTTTTATGGTTAATCCATTCAGCAGTCTCTCGTGACTCGTGAGAGCAATATAATAATTGATTGAGAAAAAGGAGGGATTTAACTGAAAAAAAAAAAAAAAAAAAAAAAAAATCAATGGAAACGGACCCTTGTCTAATCTGATGCAATATTACTTTACGCATTCAAACAGAATCTCAGAATAATAAGTTGTTAACTAAAAGGAGCAGTTAGGACCAACAGCAACTTAGACCTACAAAATAGATGGATGGATCTCATATTCACATTCAGATATAACAAAACACCAACAAAGAAGCTAAAGAAAGAGTGACAACAACTATTTCTTGGAGACAGACGTAACAAACAAACAAACTCATGAGTTGTGTCCTATTTTATGAAGGAGCACAAGTCAAGAAAAGGACTTGTCTCAACCCATATTTATACAGAGAGTTCAAATAAATAAATAAATTTCTCATTAAAAAGTTACTGACCACTCATCAACTCCTATTACCAGACTCTACTTATTATCATTATATAAGTAGAGTAGCCATAACAAATTCATATAATATTTCTTTACATGTCATCTCATCCCAGTGATATTTGTTTTTGCGACTTGATCAAACGTTGACATATACATATATATATACATATATATATATATATACTACTACTCTACAATAGATAGGGCCTATTAAGGAGAGCTTTATAAAAGCAGTTTTTGGCTTCCCAAATCTAAAATAAGCTTCTAAGAAGTTACAAAACATTGACATATATCTGCTCAAGTACACTTGAACGTTCTGTCATGAGTTAAAAGTCACAAAAAAAAAAAGGCTTCAAAAAAGCCAAAAAAAAAAAGAAAAAAAAATGACATATATCTACTTCTGAAAGAGTTTGGATATATGTCAGGAGATAAAACCACATTTTTGTTTATAACAGTGTTCTATTGAACAAATCACTTTTAAACGGATTTTAAAACTTATAACAGTGTTCTATTAAGTCATTATAAACTTCAATTCAATACTATCATTAAGCCCTTAGTTCTAAATATTTTTTTAAAAAGCCACATTTTTGTTTATTTTCTTCTACTAACTAAAAATAAAAGTAAAAACCCTACTACACGGATACTAAATAGATGTATATATGTGTGTGTTTTGAAAAAGAGAGGGAAAATTATATTTAATTAAATTATATTGTGTTGATAAAAGAATTAGGGGCACAATCACAGTGACAGACAAGACAAAAAAACAAATAAAAGTGTGTGTGTGAGAGAGAGAGTGAGTGGGTGAATGTGAATATTTAATTGTGAATTTTTAATTATATTGGTGTCTGTGGGATGGGTTGTTTCATCTAATAGAGAATTTATTATGTAATTTGTTATAGGGAGTGAAACCTGAAAATGCGATCAAAATCATCGAGAAGAGTGTTGGCAATGGAAGGGTATTTGGGATCAATAACACCAGCAGAGTTGACGAGGATGTGGGGTGGCCCACCGAAGAACTCCTCGGCCTTGTCGAAGAGGGACTTGACCTGCTCCGGATCGGACACGTCGGCTCGGACGGCGACGGCGACGGCGCGTGGTGGGGCGTCACTATTGTTGGAGTGTAATTGGTTAATCTGGGCAACGACGAGATCGGCTTGGGCGGAGTTGGAGGTGTAGTTGACGACGAGGCGTGCGCCGAGGGATGCCAAATGGAGAGCGATTCCTCTTCCAATCCCACGCGACCCTCCGGTGACGATGGCCACTCTCCCTCCCAGTCCCAGAACTTCCCTATTTGACTCATCAGAAGCATTCATATCGTAGAAAGATAAGATATGGTGATGTAAAGGTAGCAGCTTCAGCAAACGCAATCTATCGATCTACACATATACATGCCACTTGCCACTGCCAGGGAAGAAAAAGGGGATAGGGATGACGGAAATGATCTTGGAAGCCTGTTTAGTTGGAAAATTCATCCTTCATTTATGATTTATTATAATATTTTTTAAAATATATATATAAATTAAAAATAATTTTAATTTTATAATTTTAATTCAGAAATTAAACGAACTCACCTACGAATATTCACTACTGTTTACCCCAATACCCCGTATTCTCTCTATTTCTTTCTTTATTATTATTTTTTTATTATTTTTTTTTTTTTTTGAGGAACTCTGCCAAATTATAGTGAATTTTAGAACAAAATAAGTGATAAAATAAATGAGAAATAACACAGAAAAACTTACATAGTTCGATTTATAGCCTATCTCAACGAGGAATTTTCACTAACAAAAAGAACAAGATTACAAAAGTGTTCAAACTCTCTCAAAACCTAAACTCTAAAATCAATTCGAGTTAAAATATAATTTTATGTGAGAGTTTCTTATTATAACAGAAAAAATTAAAAATAATTTTTTATAAAAATTTTTAACTATAATAAAATTTAAATTAAAAATTTAAATTAATAAAATGAACGAGTTTAAAATACTCTCACAAAAGCTACAAAGAGAACATAACAAAACTACACTCTCGCACACCCACTTATGCTCACAAATTTGGGATTGCCTCCGTTTAGTTCGCTGATTCGAGTTTTTAATTTGAGTTGAGATGTGATTTTATGTGAGAACTTTTTACTGTAGCAAAAAAGTTAGATGTGATTGTTTGTAAGAGTTTTTTACTGTAGCAAAACTCGAATTCTAAACTCGAATCAGCGAAATGAACGGAAAAGTAACATTGCAAAGTAACCATTGTAAACAAGTAATGGCCAGCTTGGGCAAGAGCTTGGGCATCAAGTAGAGACACTTGTCAAAAGAATAAAAGCTACGGGACCACTTGACGTGGCGTCCATGTGGATGCTTACCTGGACTTTGACATTTGAATATTATGAATTTTCTATTCACCATGGGAACCACAAATAATACAAAAAATTTAAAAAAATTCCTTTCATCTGTTGTGCAGTCAACAAAAGATCTCTATTAAACCGTAAAATTGAAAGAAACGTATAAGGCTACGAGTAAACTTACACGCAACAAAGGCATCTTGTTAAAGTTTACAATCATAAACATCAGTTTAAATCATTATTTTGAAGCTTGAATCAATTCAATTAAATTTATCTACAACATTTAATTATCTTTACAAATCTGAAATACAATATGGTGAAGGTTCACAATTATAAAAAAGTTTTCCTTTTTCCATCAAAACTATAGAATTTTCCTTTACTAGCAGAAGTGGATCAAGAAGTGGAAGCAGAAGCTGAAGAGGTTGGGGGCACACGGAGTACTTGTTGCAGTAATCTTGCCGCGAGACGTCGAGTTATGCCACCAATCACGCGCCCCCCAAGGTCACGCGCCTCGGGTTGTTGAAGCACCTATACATGTTACATTCCACAAGTCAAGAGACATATCACGAAACTAGTAATTTTAACTAATCAAAAACCCGCATATGCCAAATCCATTTACCAAGTACAAACATTTGAATGGAGACTTCCGATTGGGCCATAAAAACCTCAAAATAGAGAAAGCAACTACACTAGAGCCCTTCTGTTGTGTGTTGGGGATACAGAAGAAAACGGGGCATCAGTGCCCTTCTTATACAGAGAAAGCAATCTCAAAAAGAGGAGCGGGGTAACACGCGATTGAAGAATTGGGCAAAGAAGAAAAGCTTTGAATTCAACAGCACACAAAAGAAGACAACCAGGTGCCTCTCTATGGATGGTTTTATTTGTTCTAATGGCTTTAAACTCAGCCATGTTGTGAAAAACCCAATTTGATCAAAATAGTTCATTGGATTAACTTCCTTCACGCGATCTTAAATGTTTGTGGTTCTTTCTTCAAAAAGACAATTACATTGAGATTTCTTCCATCATCTAAATCAAATATTTTTTTAATAGTTAGAATGCTTAGGAAATGGTGTTTTGTTAAGTGAAGGAGGACTTATCTAAGATTTGTTTTATCAGACCTTAATTGTTAAATTTGCAAGATGATAATAGATTGATTTCGACTTTTCCCTTCTTTTTCATAGCGTATAGAATGCACTGTTCATGAATCGGGGTTAGCTCATTTGGTCACGAATAAAAGATGTTTCTTAACCACAACAAAAAGAATAATGGTGCAATTAACAGCGATACTTACTTGTAGAATGGGCTGCAAAGTGGCGGGATCAAAATTTTCAGAGGATTGGAGAAGTTGCCATATTCTGGAGACTCGATTTCTAAGCTCTATCATTCTTTCCTGTTCAGCATTACTCATCACAAGAGGCCCAGACGAGTTCCCATTTCCATTGAAAATTAGACTTCTCACCATATCGGGCATGGAACTGTATGCATCAATAACCGAGCCTAAAACGAAAGCTTCCGTAACACGCACAGCCTCTTTAATAACCAAAACTCGAAGCTCTTCACCATCTGGACCTAATAACAACTTCAAAACTGGCTGTAAAGCGTCTTTTGCAGAAAAATCTCTATCTTTTCTTCCCTCAACAAGCAAGTTTTCAAGTCTATTCCACCTGCAGCAAATTCAAACTAGTGAGTGACAGCTATGACCCAGTTAATTTTAACAACAGAAATAAACGTTTCAATGAGATAAGACGTGGACTTAACCACGCTCTAATTGAAAAAGAACTAACTTCAAATTCCTAATAACCCATATCTTGTTCCTCATCATTTTCATACCTAAACTTCCCATCCTTAAAAAGCAACTCAATCAGAGCATCTCTGAGATATGGACTCGAATCTGTTAGGAGCCTTTTAGCGAAATAAGGGTATGACGCGGCCAGAACCTTGAAATTGGGGTCAGCGTAAAGAGCTAAGCCTTCAAGCACAGTTAGTGACCTCAATATCAACGCGTAATAAGCAGGAACTGCGAGAAGAAGATAATTAAAAAGTAGATTATTAGACTTTAAGCCGCAACGAATATTGGATTCTAAGGTCACTAAAAGGAATTGGTATAACTATAAAGGTCTCGTCTTACCGTTAAACGGGTATTGGTAGAGGACGTTACCGAGACCATCAACCAACGTCTTAAAATTGAGTTCGCTCACGGTATAATTTAGTGCATCATCGAAGAAATCCCGCAATGCGGGTACGATTGGACTGACATCTACGTCAGGGGACAAGAAATCTAGAGCGTAGTAATCACGAGCCATAGCTTCATAATCCCGATTAACCATGTGAACAACATGACCAATAATTGCAGATCTCGCTTCTTCTGGGGTTTCACTCATCATTCCAAAATCAAGAAACGCAAGCTTGCCATCGGGTGTCGCTAAGAGATTACCGGGATGAGGATCTGCGTGGAAATATCCATACTCAAGTAGTTGTCTCAGGCTGCATTGTATGCCGGTGTTCACTAGATCCAACACCTTCAGACCCTGCTTCTCAATGGCAACTTGCTCGTTTAATTTGACCCCGTCAACCCACTCCATCGTCAAGACTTTGGTGCCCGTGTAGTCCCAGAAGATGTCGGGAACAAGGATGTCCTCTCTATCGGCATACAACTTCCTAAATCTCCGGGCATTTTGCGCCTCCTGCAGCAGTCACCTGTCAAAATTAACATCAAATCTTTTGGAAGAATCATCTCGTGCAAAAATCACAAGCAGCAGTAGGCAGGATCAAAAGAATTTGGGACCTGGACATAGTTGAGCTCTTGGTAGACTCTGGAAGCGAATTCATCAATAAGGGCAACAACATCACTGGATATGATGTCAACATATTTGTTGATGAGGAAGCCTAGGCCTCTAATGAGGTAGAAGTCAAGTCCAATAGCCTCTTCAATTGCGGGGCGTTGCACTTTGACGGCGACAACCTGGCCAGAGTACTTGAGTTGAGCTTTGTAAACTTGGCCAAGGCTGGCGGCCGCGATGGGGGAGGCGGAGATGGAGGAGAAAATGGAGTCGAGTGAGAGTCCCAACTCCCTTTCGATGCACGAAAATGCTTCGTCATCTGGGAATGTGGGCAAAGCATCCTGGTAGTCATCATATTATCATGTTAGTTGTTATCAAAGATGAAAAGACTTGTTGAGCACTATCATTGATTGGATTTGGAAGGAAATGTGGTAAATTGGTTCAAGTTAATTAGCATTCAGAAAGTAGGCAAATATTATTCAAGAAAGAATTCCCCATTATCCATTGAAAGCAAAAGCAATTAGGCAGTGAATGAAGATTCATAATTAATAAGTTTTGAACACATTGAATATTGATCATTCTGAAAAGGAAAAGGAAAAGAAAATACCCTGACCTGTAGTTGGGAGAGCTCCTCGAGATACTCGGGAGGGCAGAGGTCGGGACGGGTGGAGAGGCCCTGACCCAATTTGACGAAAGTGGGGCCCAGACGAGTGAAGATCCGACGGAGCTGGGCAGCTCTTAAGCGCTTGTTACGATCCAAATCACCTCTGCTCCGATCCAAACCCAGCCTCACTCCGAAACTCCCCAGCGCTATCACTATCTCCACGGCCCTACGCACTGCCTGTGAGAAAAATCTAAATTATTGATTCCTTTTCTTTCTTTCCTACTAATAATAATGATAAGAAACTAGTTAATCAGTAATTAATCAATTTAAAAAAAAAAAAAAAAAAACAGCAGCATTAATTAGCAGCTTGAAGCTTGCCTTGAGAGGAGAGGAGCCGTATTTGGAGGCGAGCAGCTGAGGGCTGTAGACGGAGGCGTTGACGGCGCGTTCCATCGCTCTCACCTCCGCCTGCAGATCCTCCGTCCGTTCTCTTTGTCTCTGACTCTGTCTTTGTCTTGACTCTAAAACCAAAGGAGCAGGAGAAGAAGAAGACGACGAAGACGAAGACGGAGGTGGAGGTGGTGTGGCCTCCACGATGGCCGCTCTCACTAGTTGACTCCGCCGCCGGCCCCATCGCCGTCGTGAAGAACTACAACGACTACTACTACTGAATGCTTCTGAAAGCCTCCGTGTCGGAGTCGGAGTCGGAGTCGGAGTCGGAGGTATCCTCGCCACCACCGCCATCGCGCTCATCCTTTTCCTTTTTCCTTTAATTTCTTTTTTCCCACTAAATCAAATCAATTCAACAGCACACCCAAATGTTTTTAATTTATTTTAACCATTCAAAAAGAAATATTTTTTTTTTTATTTTGATCCCAGTTATGTTTGAAAGGATTCGGTGTATCGTGCATAGAGTAGGAGGCCTAACTCAAACCTCCTCATAATAATTCTCAAAGTAAAATAATTATAAATAAAAAAAAAAAATTCGCAGTTTCATGAAGATCGTACGGCTTAAAATAATATTTTCTCCATTGATAAGATATTTTCTGCAAAGCCTTGCTAGAAAAATTATCCCCTTTTTTTTTTTTTTTTTTTTTTTTTTTTTATTTTCCTGGCCGTTGGCCTACTATTTTGGTAATTCGCGATTAAAATCCTACGCCATCCAATTGTAGCCACAAAAGTGTTTCGCAATGCAATTTTCCTTTAAATTATTTTTTTAATTTAATTTTACTTCTCTCGTTCTCTTTTATTGTGGTCATTGTCAATTTGTTCAAAACGATTCTTTTATCCTTTGAATTAAGGAGTGTTTGCCAAATCCACATATCCCATCAACTCACCAATTTTGCTTAACTTGTGAAGACATTTTGGTTTGCTACGGCTCTTCATCATGTCAAGAAAATTCTATAGCAACATTTTTTACTTTCTTTTTCAATCCACAAAAATTGGCACGTACATATATCCTGTTTAGATGTTTTTATTTGTTCCTTGATTTCATACATTCAAATTAGGGCATGTAATTTCAGACACAATATGATCAAATAATATAAAAACAGTATGCGAGATAAATAAGTTTAGACTGCACGATTATTAATCGGATCGTTAACAAATTAACACGAACAACACGAAAACATGTTTATTAATATTAGTTTTGAATACAATATAAAATTCCACTATTTTTGCTAGTTGGGTCATAACATGTTTTTTCCGTGTTGACTCGTCACGACTCATTTAGTGGTCGTGTTCGCATGTCGTGTCATGTTAACCGTGTTAATAGTATTTCGTGTTTGTGTTTGGGTTTCTGACACGTTTATTAATCATGTCGTGTTCGTGTTTACTATAATCGTGTCAGTCCGAACACAACACACAAACTCGAATTGTCAATCCTAATCCAAATCATTCTTAACAACCTGTATTAACTAAGAGGTTTTGACGTGACCCTTTATTTGTGTAAGTTGTAAATCAGTTACCTACTCGACTATAAAATATGTCGCGTAGTTAAAAGGAAATGACAATTACTTGTAGCTCTACACAACATAATAAATCCACATATCGTGGAAATATTGAGGAATTTGTTAAGAATTAGGCATCCTATATTTATGCCCTCAAAAGTATAAAAAAAAACACAAAAATAGATTAATCAGACAAGAATACACAAAATTTATAGAGATTTAGACCTTTTTCAGTTGTTGTAATTATTCATTATAATGAAAAAGTTTACAAGAGAAAAATTACACACCTGACAACATTCTATGTCTTTTCTAACATCTGTAATAAGCGCCAAATCAACACCTCTTTTATGCAAGAAAAACTAGGGCAACTAAATCTGGGACAACGAAACAGCCCCCGAACCCATCATAAAAACATATCCAGATGTGCTTCTTCTATCATCTAGATCTCCAACATAGTCACTATCAGTAAAGCCAACTAAATCTGCCATTTCTCCCTTCTAGTAGAATAGCCCAAAATCAGTTGTACCTTGCAAGTACCAAAAAATTCTCTTTGCAGCAAGAAGATGTATCTCCCTTGGGCATTCCATATACTAGCTAATGGGACTTACAAAATGCATTATATCATGCCTTGTTGTGGTCAAATACATCAAGCTTCCCACAATTTGCTTGTATAGAGTGCTGTCTACCTTTCTTCCTTTAACATCTTTCACCAGCTTCAAACCAAACTCAATTGGTATGCTAACAGAATTACAACTCTTCATCTAAAACTTGTCTAAAATTTCTTCCACATATTTCTTTTGAGAAATAAAAATACGAGCAGGAGTTTGCACCACTTCTATGCCAAGAAAATAGTGCATCATTCCAAGATCGGACATATCAAATTCAAGCATCATGGAGTGCTTAAATTTTTTGAACATGGCACTATCATTTCCAATATAAATTAGAGCATCCACATATAAGCAAACAATGAGCATTTTTCCTCCATCTCCAATTTTAATAAAAAAATGTATGCTCATATGGACATTTCTGAAACCTTCCTTCAAAAAATAAGTTTTAATACGACTATACCAAAACCCATGGAGCTTGTTTTAGTCCACAAAGAGCCTTTTTCAATTTATACACTTTATGCTCATTTCTGACCTTAATATAACCAAGAGGTTGATCAATGAATACCTATTCTTCTAAGTCTCCATGCAAGAATGTCGATTTCATGTCCAACTAGAAGATAGGCCATGAGTTTTGTGCTGCCAATACAATCACCAATCTGATTGTGTCATGCCGAGCAACTAGAGCGAAAACTTCTTTGTAATCGATGCCAAACTTTTACTTGTAGCCTTTTGCGACTAAGTGAGCCTTATACTTATCAACTTCAACGTTCTCCTTTAGCTTCGTCTTGTACACCTACTTCACGCCAATGGTCTTTTGCCCTTTTGAAAGCATTGTCAACTCCCAAGTATTATTTCTTTTAATGACTGCGATTTCATCACCCATCGCCTTTCACCACTTTGATTCTTTAATGGCATCTTTGAAAGTTACAGGATCACAATATGAAAATAGAGCAAATTGTGTAAGTGGGTCTTCAGTTTGATCAATCCCAATTACCTTATAATCAGTCATCCAAGCTAGTCTTCTTCTAACTTGTCGAGGTCGATGATCATCTTCTGCTTAAACTGGTGGATGTTAGTTGTTCTACATGGGATGTACGTTCTCTAAAGGTTGCCACCTTCCATCTTCATTTTCTCCATCAAAATCAGCTTGCATTTGTTGTTCAGCATTGTTTTCATCCCAAATTTCATCAAACACTACGTCACGATTAATGACAATTTTCTTGGTGATACGATTGTACAATTTGTATGCTTTTAACTGCGCACTAATACCTAGAAAATGCATTTTTCTCCTTTGTCATCAAGCTTTCTTCTTTTCTGATCTAGAATGTGGGCATGTGCAATGCTTCTAGAATGTGGGCATGTTTGGTGCACCCAAAGATTTGAACCATTTTCGTCGTGATTTTTTTGTGATAAACTTAGTCTTTGTCCATTCCAAGCTTTTTCAGGCGTCACGTTCTAAACAACAAGTGTAGGAATCCTGCTCAGTACATGAATGCTCCAATTGACAACTTCGGGCCAAAAACTTCTTGGGATACTGCTTCTTGCCAAAATAGTTCGCACCATGTTTAAGGTTGTACGGTTCTTTTTCTTCGAAATGCCATTTTGTTGCAAAGTATAAGCTATAATAAGCTACTTCTGAATCCTATGCTCCTCACAATAATTTATAAATTCTTTTGACTTGTATTCTCCACCATGATTGCTGCAAAAAATCTTTCTAGGCATGCATGCTTCTTTTTCGACTAGCCTCTTGAAGTTTTTGAATGCTGAAAAAGCTTCAGACTTTTGCTGTAAAAAATAAACCCAAGTTTTCTAACTCTAATCATCAATGAACGTTATAAAATAACGTTTACCATCGTTTGATGTCAGATTAATAGGCCCGCATATATCGGAGTAAACCAACTCCAGCAGCTTCTTCGCTCTCTATGATTTTCCTTTCAGAAAATGGTCTCGATGTTGTTTGCCAACAACACATTCTTCACATACTTGAGAAGGACTCTGAATTTGTGGAAGACTCATCACCATGTTCTTCTGCTGCAACGTTTTTAGACCACCAAAATTCAGATGTCCGTAGCAAAAATGCCACAACCATGCTTCGTCCTTCAATCTTGCAGAGAAACATGATTGAGTGGTGTTGTCGAGATATAGCGGAAACATCTGATTTGTTGTCATGTTGACTTGAGCAATTTAGCCCAATTTTTCATCTTGTATGCGACAAACTCCATTTTTAATAGAAATCTCATATCCCTTCTCTTGGAGCTCCCCAACACTTAGCAAGTTGATTTTCAGATCTGTAACAAAGAAAACATTTAAAATAATCTGATTGGAGTTTTCTTTGGTGTGGATTTTTACACTTCCTTTACCCATGATAGAAACTTTAGAGTTGTTGCTAAAGGTTACAGTGTTGCGGAATGATTCATCCAAGTCTGAAAACATTGACTTGTCTCCACACAAATGGTAGCTGCAACGATATCTAAATACCACAAGTTTTGGTGGACTTCTTCCTTCGCATGACAAGCCATCAAGAGAGAAATTTCTTCTTCTTTCTATGCAAAATTTAATTTCACACCACGATTTCTGTTGAGATTAGTTCTGCATTCAGACTTGTATAACCATTTGAATGGTTATTGTAACGGCCTTTCACTTTCCATTTGGAATTAGTAGCAAGATCCTCATCTGATTTTTGGTATGTTTCTTTGTTCTTCCATCTCCTTTTCACTCGATTACGACCTTCCGGATTGACTACTACCTTTAACGCTTGTTCCTATTAATCTTGCCGGATAATTTTTTGCTCATGAACCAACAAAGAACTTTGCAACTCATCAATTGAAAGTGCATCAACAAATTTTGACTCTTTTATAGAACAAACAACAAAATTGAATTTCAGTGTCATCGACTGAAGAATCTTCGCAATGATGGTGACGCCTTCCATCTTCTTGTAATGGATCCGCATCTTTCTAGCAATTGTCATTATTCTTGATAAATAATCATAAACTGACTCCCCCGACTTCATGCGCAAATTCTCAAACTTGGTTCGAAGTCCTTGAAGCTGCACACCCTTTGCCTTTGCATTCCCTTGATACTTCTTCTTCATCGCATCCCAAATGTGCTTGTTCCCTTGATTCTTCTTCTTTGCAAAGTATCGTCTCCAAGGTTGACCGATCAATGGCTTGAAAAAGGTAGTTCATGGCCTTGAGATCTTCAGCTTCAACGCATTCGAATCAACTCTTTGAGTATATGTCAACATGATTCCAGTTGCTGGTTCTACTACTCTAGATTCAACGATGTGCCATTACTCTTTGGACCTCAGGAAATTCTCCATCAACATGCTCCAATGATCATAGTGACCATCAAAGTGATGGATAACTGGCTACACAAAATTTTCAAAGGCCATGTTTCTCTATTGCTGCAAAAAAAGAAAAAAAAAACAAGTGAAATAGAAAAGAGCTAAAGCTACAACTCTACATCACTCCCTTTTTTTTTACACTCTTGACGTCACGTGTTTAACTCTCTCAATCTTTCTCTTTTTTAAACTCTCAACAAGGTTATGTATAAATCACTCACTCACCAAGTGTGTCTCTGGCACCACTGTTACAATATCAGAGAGAAAAAGGACATAAACAAATATTAGATGAACTACTTTTATTACTTGCTGTAGAATAGAAAAGGTTACAACATGATGGTCTTTATATAGAGCTAATCCCCAACGGATAATAACATGAGATAAGGAATATGCATCCACTAAATCCTAGAAAAAAGTAACGTGCAAAAACAAACCTCCTACTAACTTGGTAAACACAAAGCCATGTTCTGTACCACTAAAAAACAAACTAAATACTAATAACAAACTCCTATATTCTAGGACACTAAGGCCTTATTCTTTTTATAACTCAAGTCACAACTCAAATTTTATTGTTACAGTATTTTCTCTCATAAAAATTTAAATTTTATTATTTTTGTAGTATTTTTCTCTCACAAATACAACTTGAGTTCTTAACTTGAATTGCAAAAGAAACACCCTCTAATCAACTGACCTCATAACTTAAATAAAATAAATAAACATGGTCAAATATGACCCACATGACTCAACAGACCAAAGATGGATACTTGGGATCTGAAATCCCCGCGCAGTTGGCCATAACGTTGACTGGGGCTCTGAATTCTTCCTCAGCACGGTTGAAAAGGAGCTTGACCTAATCTAGGTATGCGGCGTTTATTACTGTTGAGCTCGGTGGCTAGTTTGTCTGCATGGGCAGAACTTGTGGCGCTGTTTGCAGCTCAAAACCCCACTAACCCTAATATTCTTCAATCTAAATACAAAACACTTAAGATTACAAATTTCAAAACTTGTTATGAGACTTTAGATCATTATTGCTTAGTAATCTAAAATATTTCAAACTTAGTTACACATGCATCACAAGAACTATATAAGCGACGACTTGGTGAGTAAATCAAAAATCAATTTTCACTTTCAAAATACTCTTCTTTAACATTTAGAACCCTTCTATAGAACATTAGTCTTGTGTTATTATAATCTCTTTCATATAGTCCATATCTTAGAATCTCTTATTCCTTAAAGATTTGGCCATTATCATATCTCAATTGATTTATAATCAGCACAATATTTCACATTATACTTAGAAAACACTTTAAAAATTTCATGAAAGCATATCAATATTAATATATATAAACTGAAAATTATCATTAAAAATATAATATTGTTCAAATAATATAGTAGAAAAATATTTCAAATAATATAGTGGAAAAATATACTTACCTCAAGCTGCTTATCAAGATAAATACAACTCTATCTCTTTTTTTTTTTCTTTTCTTTTCTTTTCTTTTTTTCCTTGTTTGTTTCATTTATCGGTGGTAGAATATGATGTTAAATGCTATTATCCTATCCTTCTTATATAACCTTGAGAAGGTTCACAAGGCATATTACTAAGCAAGGCTACTAATAGTTTAAATAAATTAAATTTTCCCAATTAAATTAATTTCTACATTTTTCCCTCTTAATTTGTCTCTTGAATTTCTACATTAAGTATCTAATATTTCAAACCTAAATTGCTAAATAAGTAAATAGTTAATGAAATTACTATATAAGTTTACCATTTGTGTACTATAACCTTAAAAAGTGAAGTAAACTCAATTAAAAACTTGATTCATTTAGATTTTAAAAAACACACAAACAGTTAAAATAATATAAATAATGTTATTATTTTAGTTTAAACTTTTGGTTTTACTCATGCCCCACAGGAAAAATTTCCTAATTCTACTACTGGTAAGAGCATCTTCAAAGAAACTTTATAAATTTTAGTTAAAAGTGCTAGCTAAATAGCTTTCTCGCTATTTTAATTAGCAATTTTTTGTTGATCCACTCTAAACATACTTTTTATTTTAGCTAAACATAACTTTTTTAATATTTATTGAATTTAAAAAATAAGATTAAAAATAACCTTTACATTTATTGTGACTTTAAAGAATAAAATAATAAATAAATAAAAAAACAAATGGCTAGGCCCTTTGTTGAAGATGAAATGATTAACCTGGTTGATGATGGTCCAATATGCATATGGAGAGAAAAGTGAGCTAGAGAAGTTTCCCTTCAAAATGAAAAATGAAATAGATTGATCTACAGTATTCGTTGGCAAGAAATCATGATCGGGAAAGAGAAAATAAAATTTCTCTTTGTTATGAAATAATAGTAAAAACTATAATGGCACGAAACTAAAAGAATAAGAGAGAGCACAAGAGAAATATGAGAGATAAAGAAATTTTATATTCTTTCTTATAAGGAGTGATCATACAAGCAAATATCTCCTACATAGTTTAACAATCATAGCTAGAGGCCATAGGAGAAGACATAAGTTACATAGGTTACATGGAAAATTAAGATATGAGTTATGGAGAATAATACACAATATTAAGAGGGAAAATAATATGGTCTAAATGAGTGATTTAATATCCACGTAGGTTATGGTACCAAGATGTGGCATCCAATGCAATTGCTTTACAACACTTCCCCTTGGATGCCATCTACTAAGAATATACCTCGTTAAAAACCTTGCTAAGAAAAAATCTTGTAGGAAAAAATCTCAATGAAGGGAAAAAGAGTATATTATTCTTGTAGGATCTGCGCTTTATAAATGCCTCATTAAAAACCTTACCAGGAAAACCTAATGGGATAAACCTATGCTAAGGGAAAAAGAGTATAGTAAGCAAATGTCTTCCCCTCATGTCGAGATGTCTTCTTCAAAGATCTCTGAGCTGACGCATGCCAATCTCATGCACTAATTTCTCAAACGTTATCATAGGAAGTTCCTTTGTAAATAAATCTGCCAAATTATTGCTGGAGCGAATTTGATGAACATCTATTTCTCCTTTCTTTTGAAGCTCGTGCGTGAAAAAGAATTTTGGTGAAATATGCTTAGTTCTATCTCTTTTAATGTAACCTCCTTTGAGTTGAGCAATACAGGCTGCATTATCCTCATACAACAGTGTTGGACTTCCTTTATCGAATGAGAGATCACATGTTGTCTCTTATATGTTGCACCAGGGATCTTAACCACACACATTCTCGACTTGCCTCATGAATAACTAATACTTCGGCGTGATTCGAAGATGTAGTTGTAAGAGTTTGCTTTGTAGAGCGCCAAGATATAACAGTACCACCATATGTGAACAAGTAACTTATTTGTGATCGAGCTTTGTATGGATCTAACAAATATCTAGCATATGCATATCCAATCAACTCTAACTTCGAGTCCTGCGAGTAGAACAATCCCATATCTGATGTACCAGGAAGATAACGAAGTATTTGTTTAACACCATTTCAATATCTTCTCATGCCACACCTATGACAAACATCTTCTTTATTATTTGAGGCTTTATTTTGAGAACCTCTTTCTTCTTGTTTTTCCTCTTTATTCTCCCACTTCTGGTGGTGAGATGTGGTCTTCTAAAATTTGAAGAGTTTTGGTTATTATAACCACGACCATAACCATGACCACGACGACGTCCACATCTGTGTCCACATCTGCCTCCATGACCTTGACCAAGACGTTGACCACGCCCAGAATAATCAACAGATGCAGACTTCACTTCAAGAAATAACGTTGATCCAGTTGGACGAGATTGATGTTTTTTCATCAACAGTTTATTTTTTTTTTGCTCGGCAACAAGCAAATATGAAATTAACTCAAAGTATTTTTCAAAGCCTCACTCTTGATACTGTTGTTGCAGGAGCATATTAGAGGCATGAAAAGTAGAATACGTTTTTTTCAACATGTCATCGTCAGTAGCACTTTCTCCGCATAACTTTAATTGAGAAGTAATTTTAAACATTGCATCGCTTACACTTTTAAAGTCTTGTAAATATAGGTGCATCTAATTATAGCGAGCATTTGAAAGGATTATAGTCTTTTGGTGGTCATACCTTCTTTCAAGTTGCTTCATAGGACATATGGATCTTTTGCCATTAAATATTGAATTTTAATCCTTCATGGAGATGATGACGAAGGAATATCATTGCCTTCATGCAATCTTGTGAGGATGCTTCATTTCCTTCTTTAATTGTTTCTCCGAGATTCATAGCATCAAGGCGGATCTCAGTGTCAAGAGTCCATGCCAAACAATTGTTGCCAAAAATATCAAGGGCAACAAACTCGAGCTTTGTAAGATTCGACATTCCCAAAGAACTATTATTTAATAAATATATACATAATAAAGTCAATAAGAATGACAATAATAGTTCTGAATCAATTAACAAAATAAGATTTAGAAAATATCAAACATTAAAAAACGTAAGGGGCCGAAGCATGAATGATAAAATCGATAAAATTAATAGCTGGTCTATTTCTAATAAATAGAATAATACAATAAACTCGTAGATGAATAAAGCATATGATATATTTAAAACGGTTTTATATCAGAACATCAGTTTAACAATAATATGTTACAATCATGCATTAAAGAAGAACAATCCATTCAATGATTCATAACCATTACTGAATGAGTAGAAAATATTATATAACTCGTATAAAGAAATTTGGACCATATATTATCATTGATAAAATGTAGAGTGTTGACGGTAGAATTTCGCCAACAATAAACCAGCCAAGATACCTCTAGTCTCCCTTTGGTTTACCGGCCGGTTATTGAATTTCTATGTGGAATTAGTGTTTTCTTTTACTGAATGTAAAAATACCAGAGAAATTTTATAGTGGTTCACTCTATAAAATCAGAGCTACATCCACTGTGATTTGTATTTCTTTAAGAGAGTTTACAGTTTACAGAATTTGTACTTGTGGGTTCTTTTTTCTCTAAATCACCCATCCCCTCTCAATTGGGGGTGGATCTCCTTATATAGCCGAATATTGCCTTCACAAGGGGTTTTCCTCCGTAGGCTTAGGCACTCGAGTGCTTCTCCTTTTTAGGCCCAGTAGCCCACTAATCAACACTGTTCACTCTTCTGATTAGTCTTCGATTACGGCTCTGTGAGTCTCCGTAATGCTTTTGTGTCCCCTGTGGCGGTTTGTAATCTTGTCATTAATCTTTGTCTGCATCTTCTTCTTTTATGCGCAACCAACCATGCCTCGACGGGAAGATCCTCTCTCGCCAAAGACCGCTGAGCCTCTTTTGTCCTCTTTGAGCGCCCTTCCTGCAGTCGAGGAACCTTAGCGCCTTAATTTGGACCTTTTGGTTCCGTCGACGCCACATGGGGTCATCGCTTCGGTTTGGACATTGGCTTTGGGCTCGTCGGCTGGTTTTGAGATATCGAAGCGTCGAGGGTTATGCATTTGGCAGGGAGCGTACGTCGCCACGTGTCGTGATTTTGGTGGTCTACGTTTTTTGTCACATTTTCCCACACAACAGCTACCCCCCAGGTCGAGGGTTCCTCTTTTGGTGGCCTCGACCTCTAGGCTCGGTTCTCTCCTTCTGTGCTTCGTGTGTGGGAAACCGTCCCCGAACCTCTCTTCGCAATGAGTGCTCGGTAGGTTCGGGAACGCAACCGTCGCGTCGATTATTCTGACTTTAATGATGGCATCCGTTCTTCGAGAGGTCGACCCTTGACCGTTGGATCTGCGCAGAAATCCCTGACCGTGGGATTTTGAAATCTTCATCCAACGGCTGGGGGTCGAGGATAGATTTTGCCTATAAATATCCCCTTGAAAATTCGGGAACCATTTTTTGAACTTTCAAAACTTCGAACTCGAAACATCTCGTTGTTTTTCCGTTGAAATCCCTGCACTGCATCAGAGCTTCTCTCGCCGGACTTCCGACGTTGCTCTTCCCGTCCTTCTCGGTGTACTTCGTCGCAAATCGATTTCCACTCCATTTTCCGGTGAGTTTTCGAGACCTTCGGTCGTTCGGCTTTTACTCGGTTTTTCTTTGCATACCTGGAATGTGGGAATATATGTACACCGAAAACGGGAATATTGTTTGGTTTAGGAAAACTTACCTTTACATTTGCCTTTGGATAACCTGGTTTTTTTTTTGCGCCGTAGTTGTTATGCATTTTATTGGATTTTGCCTTTTAGTTTTACGGATTACGGGAACCCGCGGTTCCCATGAATACTCGTCGTCTCCATTCATGCCATAAATGATCGACATTTAGAGCAGTCGTCGTTTATTCCTCTCGGCGTTAGGGTTTTAACTTAGCTTTTTGTCCTTTATTTGTCGAACAATGACTCAAAACTCTAGCGCTCGAGAGATCATTGTAAGCTCCTGAAAAATGAGACACGAAGACGCCGAATGAATAACAGTAAGGAAAGGAAATACGGGGCCGGTGTTAGCCCGGGGTGGAAAACCCTCTGGCCGCTATGTATGACCCGGATAGACCTTTCCTTCATAAAAAAACATTATCAAAGGAAGGAAGCTGACGGGAGGTGGTTCAGTATCCTCCCTAATAAACATTTCAGGAAAGCATGCCGCCGACTGGGTACCTCCCAGTTTACAATGGTTTTAAAAAAAAAAAAAAAATCTCCTTGAACAAGGTTAGCCATGTCGCCAAGTCGTGACGGGTGACCTATTTCTTGGTCATGGGAGGAGCCTGACGCAACTTGGGAAGCTTATTTTGGGTGCCCCTCGTCGTCTCATGGGTGGAAGCCCATGTTCTTCATGATTCAAACTCACCCCAATGACCGCCTCCTCACGGCTGATTCGGGTCGTCGTTTGGGGAGATGAGTAAGTCCTTTAAGGTGATTTGTCCTTCTTTTCTCTTTGAAATGAATTGTCATTAACCAATCGGCAATAAGAGGGTCAAAGCAAACTTTCTCTCTTCCTTCCAGGCTCGCCAAATTGGAAACCTCCTTACGAGAGAACCTCCGACATTCGGACTGATCCTCGATCTCCCCGACCCTCGGACTTAGGCGCAGATCATGAATATTTTCATCTTAGCGACGAAGGTAACTCCTTCTCTCGACGCCTCCCTCTTCTCCCCTCTCTTTTTTTTTTTTTTTATCTTCTTCTTCTCGTCGTCATGGCGTCTCTTAATCAACTCTCCGGGGCCCGTGGCCGGCCAAGTCATAAGGCACCGAGGAACAGGTGCCAGGGAAGATGTGCCTCCAACAACACGGCCCCATGCAGGAGCTAGCAGTGGCGGCTAAGGGAAGGAGGGGCAGTTCGTCCGCCCTGCCTCAAAAGGTAAGAAGGGCAAGGGTGAAAAAAAAATCGTCCGGCAAAGGGTGGACGGCGGTACCCATCCCGGATGTTCCCATCACCCCGGCCCAAGGGAAGTGTATGATGATCCCCCCGGAAGGTCATGGATAGGAACTTCGGTCTCGGACCTCTCTGGCAAGGTCAAACTTCCTCCTCTTCTCCCTCGTCTTCCAGGCGCTGTATGAGTCCTGCGGAGCCACACTAGGTCGCTGCCTCCCATCCACCATGGTCGACCGCAGGAGGAAGCAATTTCCTTCAATCCATGTAAGTATGCAAAATTGTTTGGCGCTCTGTCCTAACTCTTGGTGATTTTTTTCAAAGCCTGGTCCTCTCTCCTCAACCTTCTTGACCTTGTCAAGGTTGAGGCCTTGAGACAATGAACGGGCTGGAGGCCGAGTGAAGTCCCTTATTGACGAAACAAAAAAGAGGACGAGGCCTGGTGGATGAGGAATTTAGCAATCACCGCTAAGTCCGGAAGGGGCGAAAAGCTAAAGGCCGACAGAGGACCTCACCCGGCAAATTCTCGGAGAGGAAACTGTCTTTTCTAGATGGATAAGGCCTCTGAAGCAAGTTGCTCCAGACAGAGATGCAGGAGTTCAAGGTCTCTCAGAGTTCTTTGACATCCGCAACAAGGACTTCATGTCGGCGGGTGATCAAACGTTGATTTGATTAAGAAGGAGCGCCCTGAATTTGAGCTTTCTCTACAACCCCTTTTACTCCGAGATGAAGAGATGCTTCCTCCTGCGGCCCGGCATTTACGGGCCAAAGAGTCAGGTCGGCTTGTGCTTGAGGAGCTATTTTTGCCTTTATTTTTTGTAATTAACTTTCTTTTCAGACAATTTTATTATCTGTATTTCAGTATTTATATACTTTTTTATAATGGCAATGGTTATTTGATTTCATACCTTGATTGTTGATCGTCCATTATTTTTTCCTGTTTCTTTAGAAAATTCCTCAGAATTTGCTGAGTGTTGTCTTTCCTCTTTGGAGGATCTGACGCCGAGTTCATTTTGTAGGATCGTCGTCTTAGGAAATTCCTTGGAATTTCGCTAAGTGTTGAATCTTTCCTCCTTAGAGGATTCTGATGTCGAACTCACCCCTTAGGGTCGTCGTCTTAGGAAATTCCTTGGATTTTCACTAAGTGTTGCGTCTTTCCTCGTCGGAGGATTCTGACGTCGATGTTACCCCTTAGGGTCGTCGTCTTAGGAAATTCTTTGGAATTTCACTAAGTGTTGCGTTTTTCCTCCTTGGAGGATTCTGACGTCGATGTTACCCCTTAGGGTCGTCGTCTTAGGAAATTCTTTGGAATTTCACTAAGTGTTGCGTCTTCATCTTCCCCCGTGTTGGTTAAATATACCCTTGGGTTTTCTTCTAAGCAAAACACGTTTTTAGGGGATCAATTTATCTTATGCTGCAAAACACATCATGCTGCAAAACACACCAATTTATTTCATTTGTAAAAAATGTATAAACATAGAATGTGTAAAACAACTTCATACACTATTGGTAGTATATTTTTAGCTGCTCGGCGTTCCACGGGTGTTGAACTTTTCTGTCGTCGAGGCTTTCTAAGACGTATGTGCCGGGTCGCAGCGCCTCTCTTATGCGGTAAGGTCCTTCCCAAGTTGGGCCTAAGGGACCAGTATTCTTAGGTTTTGTGCTTTGTGTTACCCTTTTTAATACTAGGTCCCCCGGGGTGAACCTTCTTTGCCGAACCTTCTTGTTATAGTATCGCGCTGTTCGTTGTTGGTAAGCGACGAGACGCAACTGGGAGTTGAGTTGTTTTTCTTCCAACAAGTCGAGTTCTCCGCTTAGACCCTCTGCGTTATCCTCGTCGTTGTAAACAACGGTTCTTAGGGTCGGCGTCTCGATTTCTATAGGAAGTACCGCTTCAACGCCATATGCCATGGAGAAAGGGGTTTCCCCTGTTGCAGTTCGGCTTGTAGTTCTATATGCCCATAAAACTTTGGGAAGCTCCTCAGCCCATCTTCCTTTCAGGTCGTCAAGTCTTCTCTTGAGAGTATATTTAAGTATCTTGTTGACTGCTTCGACCTGTCCATTTAACTGTGGATGAATTGGCGTCGAGAAGTCCTTTCGGATGCCCAAACCTTCGCAGAATTTGCGCATTGCTGCGTTGTCAAACTGCTTTCCGTTGTCGGAGACTATCGAGTGGGGAACCCCAAACCTGCACACAATAAGAATTTAGTGCAGGCTGCTTCGGTTGTTGTAGTTAAGGCCTTGGCCTCTGCCCACTTCGTGTAATAGTCTACCGCTACAATTGCGAGCCTCAACCCCCCAGGTGCGAGGTGCAATGGTCCGATTAGGTCGATCCCCCATTTGGCGAAGGGCCACGGACTAAGAATGGAGGTCAGTTTCTCCGGTGGTGCTCGCGGAATTGTGGCGTACCTCTGGCATTTATCGCATCGCCTGACATATTGAAATGCGTCCCTTTTTAGCGTGGGCCAGTAGTATCCTTGCCTCAAGACCTTTAGTGCCAAAGATTGTCCCCCGGTATGATTGCCACAGACCCCTTCGTGTATTTCCTAGAAGACCTTCTGGGCTTCGTCGTCGTCCAAGCACCGTTGTAAGGGTGTTGAATAGCCTCGTTGGTAGAGCAGGCCATCATATAATAAATACCTGGCGGCTTTATACCTGATTCGTCGGGCCTCAACTTTATCATTCGGCAGTTGTGCGTCCATTAGGTATTGAATGAGGGGAGTCATTCAATTTTCTCCCTCGTGGACATTGAGCGTCTGCACAGGTTCTTCAATGGTAGGTCGCTCTAATTCTTCGATGGGCACGATGCCTAGTGTGTCAGCATCTCTCGACGTCGCTAGTTTTGCTAGCGCATCTGCGTTTGCATTCTCGCTGCGAGGGATCTGGAATATCTCGTATTCTTTGTATTCGACGAGCTCCTCCTTTGTCTTCCTGAGATATGCCCCCATCTTCTCGCCGCGTGCTTGGTATTCTTCATTGACCTGGGCGACGACTAACTGGGAGTCACTGTAGATGCTGATCCTTTCGACTTTCAAGTGTTTTGCCAAGCGTAACCCGGCAATCAAGGCTTTGTATTCTGCTTCATTGTTCGAAGCCTTAAATTTAAACCGTACCGCCGAGGTAATTTTGTGGCCTTCGGGACTGATCAACAGAATGCCAGCCCCGTTTTTCCGCTCGACGCCCCATCTACGTAAAGCCTCCATGTCGTATTATTAGCTTCTTCAGATGAGGTGGAAGCTGGTCTGTGAGAAAACTCAGTCAGGAAGTCGGCGAGAGCTTGACTTTTAATGGCGGTTCTTGGCATGTATTTTATGTCGAACTGGCTTAGCTCTACTGACCACTTGAGAAGTCACCCGGAGGTTTCAGGTTTTTGTAAGGCTTGTCTCAGCGGGTGGTTTGTGAGAACTCGTATTATGTGGGATTGGAAGTAGTGTCGGAGTTTTCTCGAGGCGATCATCAAGGCGAGAGCTAGACGCTCCATTTCGCTGTATCTTGACTCGGCGTCGAGAAGTCTTTTGCTCACATAGTAGATTGGTAATTGCACTTTCCCCTCTTCCCTTATAAGTACGGAACTCACGACATCTTTGAGATCTTGAGAGGTAGAGGCTAAGCTCTTAAATGCATTTGGTTTGGACAAGATCGGGGCTTGCCCAAATGTTCCTTGACCTTTGAAAAGCTTCCTCGCCTTTGTGGCGTCCATTCAAAGTGCTTATTTCCTTTCGGTAGCGTCGAAGAAAGGGCGCGCGTTTGTCCGTAGCCTTGATATAAATCTATTCAGGGCGGCGACGCTTTGTCAACCTTTGTACTTCTTTTGGTTTGGTTGGTGATCGCATATCCTGTAAGGCTTTGATCTTCTCTGGGTTGGCCTCGATTCCTCGGCTACTGACCATGAAACCGAGGAATTTACCCGATCCGACTCCGAAGGCACATTTCTGGGGATTGAGCTTCATGTGGTATTTTCTCAATACACCAAACATTTCTTCCAGATGTTCGACGTGATGGCTAGCTTTGGCGCTTTTCACGAGCATGTCGTCGACATATACCTCCATTGTTTTGCCGATCTGTTGAGCAAACATCTTGTTTACTAACCTTTGGTAGGTTGCCCCTGCATTTTTTAGGCCAAAGGGCATGACTTTGTAGCAGTAAAGGCCTCTATCGGTTATGGAAGATGTGTGCTCTTCGTTGGCTGGATTCATGGGGATCTGATTGTACCCGGAATAGGCGTCCATAAAGCTTAGCATCTCATGTCCCGCCGTGGCGTCGACCATTTGGTCTACCCGAGGAAGTGGAAAGCCGTCCTTGGGGCATGCTTTGTTGAGGTCGCTGAAATCGACGCAAGTTCTCCAGCTCCCGTTGAGCTTGACTACCAGGACTGGATTTGATATCCATTGTGGGTAGTGTGCCTCTCTGATGAAGCCATTGTTAATCAGCTTGTCGACCTCTTCCCTCAGCGCTTCATATCTCTCCGGGTTCATCGGTCGGCGTCTTTGGCGTTTGGGAGGATATGTGGGGTCGACGTTTAAGGAGTGGCACATTACCTCGGCGTCGATCCCTTCCATGTCGGAATGGTTCCAAGCGAAGACATCCATGTTCTGCTTGAGGAATCTCTCAACCTCGCTTTTGAGGGATGGAGTCAAGTCTGAGCCTATCTTCAGTATTTTGATGCCCCCATTGTGGTCAATCTTAATTTCTTCTAAGTGCTCGATGGGCTGGGACCAAGCAACATCCTCTTGAACTCTGGGGTCTATGTCTTCGATGAGTCCCTGTTGAACCATTCTCATTTCTTGTCTTTCCGGCTAGTCATACCCTCGCAGGGCATCGGAGTCTGCGACCACAGCCTCATATTGATTACTCTTAATTTCCCCTCGCCATTGGGGTGGGAATTTAATCTTTGGTGGTAAATGGAGGTTACCGCCCTCAAGCTGGAGGGTTGGTCTCGATGACCGCGTTGTATTGGGAGCCTCCTTTGATTACCACGAAGTTGGCCATTATTGTTGCTTGCCGGGGCTTTTCTCCGTGCGGTTATCGATAGCGGATAGTTCCTTGAGGATGATGGGTCCCCGGTGAACCCGTATAGTGGCACAGTAGTTAAGCTCCAACTGCTCCTTAGGAATTCCCATTTTGTCTAAGCAGTCCGAATATAAGAGGTCCACCGAGCTCCGTTGTCTACGAGAATCCGGCACCGCGGTGTGGTTCCCGATCACGGCTTCCACTACTAGTGCGTCGTTGTGAGGGAAGTGAACTCCCATTTGGCGTCATCCTCGTTGAAGGCCACATCGGTGTGGCTGTGCCTCGAGGAGCTTTAGCGGAGGCGTTCCAAAATCGCTCTGGTAGACCCCTTTGGCCTCGTGGGCGTAGTCCTTTTCGACCTCCGGTATCTCCTCCTATGTAAGGACACCTTGCCGAGGACTGTTGAATAGCGCCCGACAGGGCTCCGATTTCTGTTGTTTTCCTCTCGTTCGTTGTGCCCGCCATGGCCCGTCGTTCAAATAAATTTGCTCCTCGCGGTTATTCTTTCGACTTCATCCTTGATTCCGTTAATGTGGTGGCCAACCTGTGCCGTGGAACCTTTTCCTTTGGTTTCGCCGAGTAATTCTGACTTCATTGGCTCAGGCCGGCGTAGCATGTTTCAGGTTGAATATTTCCTCGGACCGTTATTCATGGTAGGTGTCGTGATTTACAGTAGAGGCTGCGGGGATCCTCTGTCAAGGCCTCCGGTGTTCTTTGTGTCGAGGCTGGTGGCTTGACAACATTTCCTCCCCGTCTTGCCTTGGTGGCGCCGACCCTTGCTCGATCCATCATCCTTGTTGGATTGATCGGGGGTCATTAGCGATCCGACGCAAATGTGATGTTCGCCTGCAAGGAACTCTTTGTAGCTGGACTTTTTTGAAGGGAGCTGACAAAGGCTCCATTCATCATCGCCGGTGGTACTGCAAGCCAATCCCTCAATCTCGTTTGGCTTTTGGTATATTGTTGTCAGGTTTTTGTTTTGGGGGGCAACTTCTTAACCCCAATGAATTGAGAGAAAACTAGTCAACTCATCCCAAGATAAAGTTCGGTTTTAGAGTCCGGAACCATCGCCGGCGCAGAGTTGGTCAGGTGGTTCCGGAAGGCTCGGCAATCTCCTCAGCTCAAGAGCGTGTGTCCCGTGGTATTAAGTGGTCGCCGGGATCTCCTCGTCCGTTAGGCGGTGGATCGGCGACCTTTTTTTGATCTCTCCCAGCGAACGGGTGGTCGTGGTCTGCGCTAGGCGTAAACTTCACCACCTCGGCCACCGGCTTTTTCATCCACATCCCGGTTGTTTTCAAATGATGGTCGCTTGGACACAGCCGGCTCCGGTGCCCGGCCTTTGGCGATTTGGCCGCCCGCCTGTACTGATTTTTTCCTTCCGTTTATATAGCTCCTCAATGGCTCGGATCGGCGGCTCTCAACGGTACGCCCGAAGGATAATGGGATGTTGGATGTTCAAATTTTCCACTCGGCGCGGGTCCTTGTGAGATGGGGCATCTTCTAGATGGGTTCCTTCCGTCTAGTTCTACCGGTGCTAAACCAAGCCTTAAGCTTGGTTGGGTCTTGTGGTGCGTCGGGGGAACTCCATTTTAAAATGGGCGTAAATCTCCTTCCATCCTGCTATCCTCTAAGTGGATGGTCGTTTGCGACTTATATTCTTGGGGCCCTAACGCATCCGGTCCCCGGTGGAGTCACCAATTGTTGACGGTAGAATTTCGCCAACAATAAACCGGCCGGGATACCTCCGGTCTCCCTTTGGTTTACCGGCGGTTATTGAATTTCTATGTGGAATTAGTGTTTTCTTTTTCTTGAATGTAAAAATACCAGAGAAATTTTATAGTGGTTCACTCTATAAAATCGAGCTACATCCACCGTGATTTGTATTTCTTTGAGAGAGTTCTGAGTTCTGAATTTGTACTTGTGGGTTCTTTTTCTCTAAATCACCCATCCCCTCTCAATTGGGGTGGATCTCCTTATATAATAGAATATTGCCTTCACAAGGGGTTTTCCTCCGTGAGGCTTAGGCACTCGAGTGCTTCTCCTTTTTAGGCCCGGTGGCCACTAATCAACACTTGTTCACTCTTGATTAGTCTTGATTACGGCTCTGTGAGTCTCCGTAATGCTTTTGTGTCCCCTGTGGCGGTTTGTAATCTTGTCATTAATGCTGTCTGCAGTCTTCTTCTTTTGTACGCAACCAACCATGCCTCGACGGGAAGATCCTCTCGTCGCCAGCACCGCCTGAGCCTCTTTTGTCCTCTTTGAGCGCCCTTCCTGCAGTCGAGGAACCTTAGCGCCTTAATTTGGACCTTTTGGTTCCGTCGACGCCACATGGGGTCATCGCTTCGGTTTGGACATTGGCTTTGGGCTCGTCGGCTGGTTTTGAGATATCGAAGCGTCGAGGGTTATGCATTTGGCAGGGAGCGTACGTCGCCACGTGTCGTGATTTTGGTGGTCCACGTTTTTTGTCACATTTTCCCACACAACATAGAGCAACAAATGCCTATATTATAAAAAAAAAATGCTATATATGTTGGTTTAAAAGCTGTGCAGTATAAAAGAAATATCAAAACCTAATATTATACAGATAAAATATGAATCATGTATCTATAAAATGAGACACACAATGAATTACAGTAAATAAAATAAGAATAAAACGCTAGTATGTATGACAAAAATCATACTGATCATATCATGTACACAAAGGAAATATATGTATACGATACTTTAAAAAAAAAAAAAAAAAAATCTCCTTGAACCAAAGGTATGCAAGGTCTAAAGATGTCGTTTATTATACCTTTAAAAACAAAAAATGTCGTTTCTCAAGTCAAATTAACTACACGTCGTTTAACGCGCAGAGATGAGCGACATGTACAAAACGAAAACGACATGTAATCAGAAAAAAAGGAAACCTAATGTATGACGAGAAATATTAGATGGATCCTACGGCAGAGAAGGAGGGAACATATGAACGAACGCTATGAGTGCGATTGTGGTGAGAGAGTCTTATACAAGGAGATTAAATGGTGACCGTAGAATGATGACCTTATCATCTGGGCCGCTCCTTTTATAGAGAAGAGATTTAAAACTAAACAGCGCCGTCGCCATTCTCGGGTGGTCTTCATCAGATTCTCTCGGTTATACAGAAGCAGCCATACGCCTAAACCCTAGCCAAAGGTAAGATTCTTGAAGCTCATTTTCTATGTACTTCTGATTATTTGATTATTTATTTATTTAATTATCAATATCAATAGGGATTTTTGGTCTTTGAATCGATCAGATTGTTTTTGATCCGCCATGATTTTTAGAAATGTTTGAACGACTATTCAAATTCACTCATTTCTTTTCTGGGAAAAAGAAAAAAAAAAAAAGAATTTTCCTGTGTTTCTAAGAAATAGAATTGGGCAGTGTTTTGCTGCTGAATATATATATATATATATATATATTTTAGTTATAGTGCGTACTAGTATCGTATATATATATATTTTTTAGTTATAGTGCGTACTAGTATCGTTACGGTGCAAAGAGGTTGTTTTATGAGGTTGTTTTTCCTCTCGGAACTGTGTTGCTCAATAGGTTAAAAAGTTCATTTCTTGTGTTTATATTCATTATGTATACATGCATGTGTCTGTATAGCAGGGATTTTTTTTTGGGAAGAAGTTATTAAGATGTTTAATTAATAATGATTGGTATTATCATCATTATTATTATTGTTATTATTTAGGTAGAGATGGGTGAAGAAGTGAAGGCTATAATCCCAGAGTCAGTTTTGAAGAAGAGAAAGAGAGAAGAAGAATGGGCGTTGGCCAAAAAACAAGAGATTGAAGCTCTCAAGAAGAAGAATGCTGAGAACAGAAAGCTCATCTTTAACAGAGCCAACCAGTATTACAAGGAATACGCCGACAAGGTAAATCCTGATTCAATTCGAACTGCCATTCATCATTTCTTGACACTGTTTTTATTATCATAGTAAAATCCTGAATTGTCTATTTCCCTTTTGTTTTTCAGGAGAAGGAGGTGATCCAGCTAAAGCGTGAGGCTAAGCTCAAGGGAGGGTTCTATGTTGAGCCTGAGGCTAAGCTTCTGTTCATCGTTCGTATCCGTGGGTATGTAGTGCTATTACATGTCCCTCTGATTTCACTCAGTCTGTCGTGTGAAGTTTTATATTTGCCCGCTCTTACCCCGTTGAAACAAAAACCTTTTTCAGTATTAATGCCATGCATCCGAAGACGAGAAAAATTTTGCAGCTCCTAAGGCTGAGACAGGTAGAATCTGGTTTCTTAATTGATTAGCTCACTCTAGTTAAATTCCAAAATTCAATTTTGAGATATTAAATTGGGTATTTTCTTAGATTTTAGTTTAGGGTTTAGGTTTGAAAACCTCAGCCTGAGGATTCATTGTTTTATATTCTCGCCCAATCTGAGTAAATGTTTTTGTGATTAAGTAGCATGATTTGGCTGATTTTTCTGTCCTGTTTTTCTTTTTTTAAATAGATATTCAACGGTGTCTTCCTTAAAGTCAACAAAGCCACCATGAACATGCTTCATAGGGTTGAACCGTATGTGACATATGGGTATGGATGATTTATTTTTAGTTTCCTGAGAACTTGTCTGATCATTTTGTTGTTGTTTGTTGTTCAAACAAATTCTCATCTCTGATCAATGATCGTTGTGCATGATTTTAGGTATCCTAATTTGAAGAGTGTGAAGGAGTTGATTTACAAGAGAGGTTATGGGAAGCTCAACAAGCAAAGAACTGCTTTGACCGACAACTCCATCATCGAGCAGGTTTGTCGTCCTTTCTCTTTTTTGGTGGTACTATTTGGAGACACTCTACTAGTATGATCAAGTTGGCGAAGTTGAATATCAGCTAAGACAATTATCTGTTTATTGGCGAAAAATTGAAGGCTCAAATTGTTGGTTGTAAACTTATCCATAATTATTTCTTATTTTGCTGACAGGCATTAGGCAAGTATGGAATCATCTGCACAGAAGATCTTATTCACGAGATCGCAACTGTGGGACCTCATTTTAAGGAGGCAAATAACTTCTTATGGCCATTTAAGCTGAAGGCTCCATTGGGTGGTCTGAAGAAGAAGAGAAACCATTATGTCGAAGGAGGAGATGCCGGAAACCGCGAGAACTACATCAATGAGCTCATCAGGAGAATGAATTAGGTTTTTTTTTTTTTTTTTTTTTTTTTTGTTGTCAAACTATGTGGGCATCCAACTTGTTTTCAAAATTAGTTGGACACAGTTTTATTTGATTTTTGTTTTATATGGTACTTTAAAGTATGAGATAATGGGATGTTGGAAAATTTTGGTTGCATTTAGATGTTTAGTTACTAAAGCCTAAGAGTGGTCTTCTTTAATTACCAGCCTAAAGAGTATGGAGATTTTTTTTTTTTTTTTTTTTTGGGTCCAAGCCTGGTGGCATTTCCATTATTTGTCCTAGTATTCATGGTTGATACTTTTTTCTAATTGATTGATGATTGATATTTTGTCACCTTTTTAATTTTACCAAAGTTTGTTTGGGATGTATTGTATGGTTGTGACTCATTGAGATTTGGAGAGTCCTCTTGTAGTCTTTGGTGTAAATAGATTATCATACATCAATCCAAGTCTTTTCGTCTAACCTATCTAGCATTGATGTCTTCGGTTCCATTTCAAAGCGTTGGTAGACCTAAATTTGATATCAAAGTGAAATTGGGAATTGGAATTATTCAAAAGTTACGATTCCCAAAAATGGGCAGGCATCATCTGATTCTGAGCTTCTTGGGCTTGAAAATGAAATGCAAATCTCAAATCCCTAAAAATAGATTGGGCACATAAAGGGCGGGAAGCAGAACATTTTGGTCCCAAAATTGAAAAATACGACATTGAAATTTTTTGGAAACGTACAAGTTTTCCCACCAAATATTTCCAGCAAAAAAAAAAAAAAAAGAAAAAGAAAGGTTTTTCCACCAAAATAATAAAATGATAAGAAGATAGAAAATGACCAAAAGGACAGTTTGACCAATGCTTTCTGAAAGGGGCGTTTTGGGCGCTAGAGAGCCCGAGCGTAATTATATGTTTGTAAGGGGGCCAATATCTGAAATTCAGAAAATAGAATATGGGGGTATAATCGTCCAGCGCTGGAAAAGGATAATTGAGAGAAATGGCGCCCATAGGATAGCGGAGGAATAAGAAAGAAAGATTTGAAATTGAAGGTAAAATAGATAGATAGATAGATAGATACACTCACTATAGATTATTCCCTTTTCTCTTTCTTTCTTTCTTTGTTTGTTTGATTTCTGAATCTGTGTAAGCCGAGAAAGGAAACAAATCACTATCAGACAAAGCCGGCCCCGAAAGACACTCCCTTTCTCTATCAGTTTCCGATTTCCTTCAAAAAAAAAAAAAAAAAACCCAATAAACCCAAATTACTCTCTCTCTCTCAACTCTAAACCCTCTCATCTCTCTCTCTGTAGAAACAAAGAAGAAGAAGAAGAAGAGGAGGCAATATATTATAGAGCTTTCAAGGTATTGCTGAGTTGCCCTTTTAATTTAAGTTCGCAGTTCATTACGAATCTGAAGCTCTTATTATATACGCACAAAGTTTTTCTTCTGGCTAATGCATTTGAGTGTCAAAGAGTGCAGCAACCCAAAAAGTAAAAAATAAAAAATAAAAAAAATACTGTTAGTCGCGGATAGAATAAAGCTCAAAATTTGAGATTTTTCAATTGTTTAGGTGTCCTCCTTGCTTTTTTGGCGTCGAAATTTATGTTTTCTTGTTGATTTTTTCCTTTTGTTTGGTAAAAGTTGAATAGCCCAGCTCAATTTCATGATTAAAACTCTTAGGGTCCCTTTGTTTTACGATTAAAACTCAATTAAAACTGTTAGTTGACTCTGATAAAAAAAAATTTGAATTTCAAATATCATACTAAAAATCACGAGTTTTTAAACGTATGCACCAACCGAGTCCTTAAAAATCTAGTCTTTAGGAACCTGTTGTGGAGGATTTTGCTTCTAATTGTCACAAGGTATTTAGATAATAATAAATCCAATTTTATCTGGTTGTGTTTATTATTAGGTCCAAGTATGGGAAGGAGCTTGAGTCCCATACTACGGAGAGAGCTGGCAAATCTGGACAAAGATGCTGATAGTCGCAGATCAGCTATGAGAGCGCTCAAATCGTATGTCAAGGACTTGGATTCCAAGGCAATCCCCCTGTTCCTCGCACAGGTTTCCCAGACTAAAGAGACCGGCTTGTCCGGGGAATGCACAATTTCCTTGTACGAGGTCCTTGCCCGCGTCCATGGCATCAAAATTGTCCCTCAAATAGACAGCATTATGGCCACCATTGTCAAGACATTGGCTTCAAGTGCGGGTTCTTTTCCTCTCCAGCAAGCGTGCTCTAAGGTGGTTCCAGCTATTGCTAGATATGGCATTGACCCGACTACCCCGGAAGACCAAAAAAGGCGCATAATTCACTCCCTCTGTAGCCCTCTTTCCGACTCTCTCTTGGGGTCTCGAGAGAGTCTAACCTCTGGCGCAGCCCTTTGCTTAAAGGCACTCGTGGATTCCGATAATTGGCGCTTTGCTTCCGGTGAGATGGTTAACAAGGTCTGCCAGATTGTAGCCGGGGCTCTTGAGGAGAAGCCGACACAAACAAATGCGCACATGGGCTTGGTCATGGCTCTGGCAAAACGTAATTCTTCTGTTGTTGAACCTTATGCCAGGTTGTTAATTCAAGCTGGATTGCAGATACTAAATGCTGGAGTGGCTGAAGGGAATTCTCAGAAACGTTTGTCTGCAATTCAGATGGTCAACTTTTTGATGAAGTGGTTGGATCCACGGAGCATCTATTCGGAGCTTCAGTTGGTGATTGACGAGATGGAGAAGTGCCAGTCTGATCAGATGGCTTATGTCCGAGGAGCTGCTTTTGAAGCCTTGCAAACCGCGAGGAGAATTTTTGCGGATAAAGGTTCCAAATTTGAGAAGAGTCCTGGTTCAGTCACTGGGTCAAATTTTACTCGAAGAGACCACAGCAGGAGTTGTTTATCGTCGACCCCTGGTGATCAATCTCCTGCATCTGTATCACTTGAATCACAGACCCTTGACTCCTTCGTCGAGTACGAAGGTTGGGTTGAGTCTCCAACCTCAACAAGGCAGGCTTCTCATATGTTTGACTGCGACCGTAGAAGTGTGAACCGCAAACTCTGGAGTTTTGAGAACGGAGGAGTTGATGTGTCTCTCAAGGACGGTCTGTTCTCACAGATTGCTAGGGAAAGCACCATCTCTAATACGCTTTCGGAGCACTCTGGGGAGAATGAGTTTGGCAAAAATGATGGAGATCATGAAGAATTTGCAGGGTTCTTGCAGAAAATTCCAAGAAACGGAATATCAAAAAGCACCACAACCAGTCCCCTCGTAAGTCGCCCATCTACATATCAACGTTTTACAGTTTTATTCTTATAGTAGAGACAATTCTAGCTGAGGTTTTGATAGGTATAGGGAATTAAGTGTAATCTGTTTTCTGCTTTAGGCTTTGAAAAATGGGGAAAAAAAAAAAAGAGCATGGATTCTACGATGTAAATACTTTTCTCAACTTCTTTGCTTGATGAATCTTGCATTCATAATTCATCAGAATTGCCAAAAGTTGGGGTTTATTTTCAGATATATTTGGTATTGGTTTTGAAAGCTACGACGCTTCTATTCATTATTACTGCAATGCATCACCACACACTAAAAATTGGGTGCCACAATTCTATTTGACAGTTTTATCAGTGATTAATAGTTATTTTTATGAGAGCTAATATATTTTGACTTTGCGCTCCAGAGGTCACGCACTTCAATCAATGTTGACAATATTATCTTCAAAACGCCGAGGAAGCTTGTCCACTCTCTTCAAGATACTAACAATATGAACTGTGACTGTTCTGAGAAGCAAGGAAGAAGGTTGAGAAGTTTATCCCTCAGTGATTTTGAGTGGAGCCCAGTTTCCAGATGTGACCAAAATTATGCCTCAAATGATGTGGATGTAGACTCCGACTTGAGAGCAAATGGAAGCGTATTATACGCGGATGGTGAGAAGCTGTTAGAAGGCAACCCTGAATCTGTGTCATCCACTGATGACATTCCGGCAGCTAATAATGTTGGCGAAAAGAAAATGTCTGATAAGCTGAAGGTGATTCAGGATCATAATAAAACTCAAGCTCAGAAGTTTGGAATTAAAAATCCTCATCACATTCACAAGGTTGCTTTAAAGTTGGTATTCTGTTCGCTCTTTGCATTAGTTGCAGTATTCACGTTGTTAGTTGGGATGAGTGACCATGATGAATTTGATGTTCATTATCCGGTGCCAACTTAAGTCTACTAAGTCTGTTGTATCAGATTCCTTTTTCTTGTAGGAAATTAAGATTACCAATAGTGTTTTATCTCAACATTTATGTTCATGATCTGTACACTTTAACGTATCATTATCAAGCAAACATTGGATGGGAAGTCGATTGTTTTTTCTGATATAATTGATTCTCAATTCCTTGCCCAACAGGAGCTGCTGTGTCGTATATTCCTCTAACCTTTATCCCTTCTACTTTTTCTTCCTACCAAACAAGCCCTTAGTTGCTGTGATAGAATGAAAAAAGAAAAGAAAATACTTAAATGAAAAATGAAAAGATATCGACTTAGTACTCAATACAGTTTGAATTATTATATTAAAAGACTCATTATTCACAGGCTCATTCTCATTCTTACTTGTCACTACAACAATAGTTGCTCCATAGGGAAGGCAGAGTATGATATCTTCATAGAATGCTATTATACAAAACGGAATATAATAGAGAGAAAATTAAAAAAAAAAAAAAAAAAAAAAGAGAAAGAAAGCAGATGGAATAATAGTATTTGAAAGATTATTACAAATTATCATGCTCAATAACTTGAGCCCCTCGCCAATCTTCACCCGGTTTGACAACCACAGGCACCAGCATTGAAGCAGGTCCAGTGCACACAAAATACTCCTTGCCGTATTTCTCTGCCAACGAACCAGGGCTCGACACGTAGATGTCTTCGAACCCCATCCTTATCACCCGAAAGAATAGCTCACGCCCCTGCCAGTGCAGATTGGTTCAAGACTTTTTTAAGTTGCCATTACAGATGTTAAAAAAAAAAAAAAGACAAGATTATTATTATTCTTTCTTACTGAATTTTGTGCCGCACATAAATAAATTAAACCAAAAGTAGTAAAAGAAAAATTTGTGACGATCAAAAAATAGTTGAGAGTAATACCTGATCGAGGGTCTCATAGTAAGAAGGTGGAGTGTTATAAATAGGCTTCAACCTCTCCTGAGGAGGAGCGGCATAGACCCTACTAAGCTTGTTCTTGAGAATGGTGAAAGGAACATCTTGTTCGGTCCAGACACCGGGTTTGTTCTCTGGCTCGGGACCAAAAAAGAGCCAATCAGAAAGAGGGGAAGGATCGGGTTTCATGGTTTCGGCGGGGGAGAACAACTCCAAGGGAGAGGAGAGAGGGGGGTGAGTGCAGTAGGTGCAGCCCCTGAGGCCTTGAATTGCAGCCCCATTCCTTCTCTTGAACTTGAAATGGCTGAGTATTGCATTGGTCATTGTCACATCTTTGATGCCTTTGTTCTTTACTATCACTGCTGTCGCCATACTCACTGGATACAGTGTCACGACATATGTCAGGTCTAGCGATCCACTGCTGCAGCTCAATTCAACCTTCAATGTACACACCACGGCAAAAAAAAAAAAAAAAAATAAAATAAAATAAAAAGAATTGTAACAACTGGACTCATTTAAAATTAATAATATGTCCAAAAAAAACAAAAGCGAACCGGATAAGAAATCCCTATGACGTATATGACAGTATACATATACACATGTATGTGATTACATGGAAGAAACACTTGACTAATCCATTAAAAGAAGGGAATTAAACCTGAAGAGCATCGATGGCGTCGGAGTCAACGTCTTTAACGGTCCACTGAGAAGCAGAGAGAAGTGAATTAGAAGTAGAAGCACTAGTCTTAGTCTTGGTTTTAGAATAATTAGGTGGCGTCGGAGGAGGCGCAGAGACATCGTTGAGGACCAAAGCAATGCCGCCTTTGGCACCGGCACCGGCAGTAGCAGCAGTAGTAGTGTAAAGAACTTCTTCAAAACCATCATCCTTCCAGTGAACCTTTGGCTTGTAAGATGTCACATGCGCGTTTGGTATTTGCAGCCTCAGAGAGCTTCCGTTTCTCACTGTCAGCTCAACGAGTGGTACTGAATTTTGGTTGTCGTTTGACGACTCCGAGAACTTTATCCCTTTCCTGCTGAATCTGTCGTTCAAGCTCTCTAGTTTCTCTTTCTCTGGAGCTGGAGGTGTACTTGTTGTTGTCGTTGAAGCCTTTACTGCAGTTGTTAATGAGTTTGGTACTAATTTTTTGGGAAGAGATAAGGAGAAAAGTGATGAAGAAGAAGAAGCTAATGCCATGAGACCAGACTGAAGACTCAGAAGAAATTCAAATTAAAAAAAATAAAAAAGAAAGCTTCTTCGCTTCCTTCCACACAATCACCACTTTTGCCTAATCCTTTCAACTTCGAAAAATGAATAAATGAAATGAATGAACGATATTTTGTTGGGTTTTGTATTTTGTCTTCATTCCATTTCATGCCTTGCACTTTTCCTTCTCTCTATCCCTTCCTGGCTTACGTGGCAAGAGTTACTTTTTTTTTTTTTCCTTCCTATTTTCCAAATGATTGAAATGTAGTTCTTTTACTAATTGAAAAGTGAATAAGTGGTTAAAAAAAAAAAAGAAGAACAAAAATTACTCTAACAGCCCCAAACGTGATTATATATACCAATGTGGTTATTTCACTTCACATATAACTTGCTCTTGTTAGGCGATGATTACTTCACCAAATGTAAAAGTTTGTGTTCGACTTTTGACATATGGTCATATATCTGCCTTTCTGATCTCTCTCAAATTCCAATTCCTTTTAGATAATATGATTGCTTCTTAATTGTCCCGCTCACGATCTCATCCCATACAATTTAATAATTAAACAAAACATTAATAGTCTTATGACTAATAGTCTAATAATACTAATATTGGTCTTTAATTCTTTTTTCACATTCTAAAAATCATCACACTAAATTATTAAAAAATAAGTTAGAATAAATACTTATTTCTATTGGTGCAGCCTTAATCTCCAGTAGAAATCTCTAAGATAATGAGCACGTCAAGTTATTGTCTTTCTCAGTTAAATCACTAGATTCTTAAATGAGGTGTTCTCTCTCTAGATGTGGATGAGGAAAAACAGCCGAATGATTTGACGTATTAGGGATCATAATCTAAATTTCTTTATATACTGTTTCATTAAACTCCCATTAAACCTAATTGGGTCAATATTGGGTATCTACTCATTTAGCTCATACCCAGTTAGGAGACTATTTGGGCTCTCCACAATTAGACAACTTAATTAGCCCAATTAATTAAATAGCGTCAATATAATTATTATAAATATGTGGTCCACAATTATTATTAGGAAACATAATTTCCTAACAATCTCCTACTTGAGCTACATATGATTTCTAAAATAATTATATCATACAAATTTCTTAGGCGCGCAACTGTATGCTATTTATCCTTTGTTTCCACTTAAGGTACAATCTGGTTCATCTCTTATATTAGCATGAGATCATGGTGACTTTCGTCGCTTTCAAAATGCAACTAAACCTTCCATGGTCACCACACCGATATATTCAATGACATAGATCGAGTATGGATGAGTTGCATGGAAATTAAATGTAATGTGATCTCTAACATGCCTATTCCCAACTAGTTATGCTTTATTCTTTATGAGATCAATCTATAATTTTCAAAACATAATGCAAAATTGCAAATAGAAAATTAACACATTCAGAAGGAAAACTATAAAGCTGTAAATCCATCTTCTTTATTTTGCAAAAAATAAACAAATAAATGTTTATGTCATAGAACATCCAAAATCAACTCCCACTAAACCAAAGAATCCTCAAACACAATAACACCCATATGAATAGTGTGCTCGTGAAAGGTCTTAGGCGTTAAGCCCTTAGTTAGCAGATCCGCAAGCATGGAGTTTGTCCCTACGTATTCTATAGAAATCTGACCATTCTGAACTCTTTCTTTAACAACCAGAAACTTGATGTCAATATGCTTTGATTTCGTAGAACTTCTGTTGTTATTGGAATACAGCACTGCCGATTTGCTATCACAGAATATCTTTAACGGCCTTTCAATACAATTAACCACACGCAATCCCGTGACAAAGTTTCACAGCCACATCCCATGATTAGATGCCTCATAACAGGGTATGAATTCTACAGCCATGGTAAAAGAAGCTATGAGTGTTTGCTTAGCACTCTTCCAGAAAATAGCTCTTCCTACCAACATGTACACATAGCCTGACGTGGATCGTTTACTGTCTTGGCATCCAACAAAATCAGAATCAATATACCTGATGATTTCTAAACTGTCTGATCTCTGATAGGTGAGCATGTAATCCTTTGTTCTCTTTAAATATCGCATAACCTGTTTGGTTGCTTTCCAATGATCCACTCCTGGGTTACTTAAGTATCTCCCCAACACCCCCACTATAAATGCTATGTTTGACGAGTACAAACTTAAGCATACATTAGACTTCCTATTGCTGATGCATAATGAATCTTTTCCATTTACTTTATCTTAAGTTCATTCTTAGGGCACTGACTAAGTCTAAACTTGTCTTCTCTAGCTACGGGAGTATCTCTTGATGTACAATTCTTCATGCCAACTTTGTTAAGAACCTTTTTGATATAGCTCTTTTGTGATAACCCAAGGATACCTTGAGAGAGATCTTGTAGTATCTGTATTCCTAATGCAAAAGAGGCGTCACCAAGATCCTTCATCTCAAAATTCTTTGTGAGAAATTTCTTGGTTTCGTGCAAAATTCAGGAAGATGAATTTACTCCCACTGAACTTGTGATATACACCATCATCAACCACATTCACCTCAAAACCATAAGAGATGATAACTTGATGAAACTTGTGATACCATTGTCGGGAAGCCTGTTTGAGACCATACATGGACTTCTTTAATTTACAGACCATAAACTTTGAATCTCCAAATACAAAGTTTTCTGGCTAGACCATACCAATCGTCTCATCAATGTTGCCATTGAGAAACGTTATTTTAACATCCATCTGGTGTAGCTCTAAGTCTAAATGAGTCACAAGTGCCTTAACTGTCCTGAAAGAGTGTTTCGAAGAAACCAAAGAGAAAGTCTTTTTATAGTCTATGCCTTCCTTCTGAATGAATCCTTTGATGACTAGACAAGCCTTATATCTTTCAATGTTACATTTTGAATCCCTTTTAGTCTTAAATATCCATTTACAACCAATGGGTTTCACTCCTTTAGGCAACTCGATAAGATCCCAAACGTCATTGTCTCTCATGAATTTCATCTCATCATTCATGGCATCAATCCACTTTTGAGCATTAGAACTCTGTAAAGCTTGTTGGAAGTTGATAGCATCATCTTCCTCTAAGCCCACACCATCTTCATGTTCTTGGAGAAAGACGATATAATCAATATGGAATTGCACTTCTCCTTTCTCTAGTGGATCTCCTTAATGACACTTCTTGAGGTTGTTGAGTTTGCTCTATAGGCGCTGTAAAGGAAACCTCATTGTTGTCTTGTTCTGGAACAATGTTAGGAACAAGGGCCTGATTAGTGTTATTTTGTATTGGAGTTGCATGTTGAACAATGACATGAATAATAGTTTGGTCATTGCTAATAGCAATGTTAGGAAGAGAAACAAAATCCTCATCCTCAAAGACAACATTCCTTATTTTATCTTCGCCCCCAAACTCAATATCCTCAAGGAATCTCTCATTTCCCGTCTCAAAGAAAGACCTAGTAGTGGGATTGTAAAACTTAAAGCCCTGAGAGCGTTCGGCGTATCCAATAAAATAGTAACTAACCGTCCTTGAGTCCAGTTTCTTTTCAGTTGGCTTGTAAGCCCTTGCCTCAGCTAGACAACTCCAAACATGTAAGTGCCTAATGCTAGGACTTTTCCCTGTCCATAATTCATAAGGGGTTTTGGTTACTACTTTGCTTGGAGCCTTGTTAAGGATGAAAACTGCAGTCTTTAGTGCTTCTCCCCAAAGCGATTAAGGTAAAGAAGAATGACTGATCATACTTCTTACCATGTCTTTAAGAGTTCTGTTTCGTCTTTCGGCAACACCATTCATGCTAGGCTTACCTGGCATTGTGCATTGTGGGATGATTCCACATTCCTTTAGGAAGATAGCGAAGGGTCATGGACGTTGTTCTCTTAATCCGTCAAATCTACCGTACTACTCACCACCAAAATTAAATTTGACTGCCTTAATTTTCTTGCCTAGTTAAAGATCAACTTCGGCTTTAACTTCCTTGAAAAAGTCCACTGACTGTGACTTCTCATGTATTAAGTATAGGTAGCCGAATCTTAAATAATCATCTATTAACGTAATTTTCTTGCTTGGTTGTCCACAATGCTCGCGGCGGTAGATGCTGCTACCGGCCATGAATTTTTTTAAAGTTTTCCTTATATGGCGGCCTTGGTCGCCACTGCTCTTTATCCCGCCGCAGCTAGCCCATCGGCACGGCCCAATGGCCGGGCCTTAGTTTCCTCAGCGTCGGCGGCCACATTCTTTATTGCAAAAAAAAAAAAAAAAACTAGAAAGCCTTTTTACCAATTTTCCTTAATTCCTTATTTTTCTAGAAAATCAAATTTTGTGAATAACAATTAATCCGAAAATTATTCAACAAATTTTGATCAAAATCAATCACCAAAAAATTCATATGATTATCAATATACATGCTTTTCTTAACAAAATAAAGCATATCGAAAATTCTATAGACAAAAGAAAAATCATATGAATCAATCAACATAATATTCAACCGGAGATATTGGAGATAGAAATTCTCTCAATAATTTAATCTGATCACTGCTCTGATACCATTTATTAGTCTTTAATCCTTATTTCACATTCCAGGAATCATCATACTAAATTACTAAGAAAATAGGTTAGAACAAATACCTGTCTCCATTGGTGCAACCTTAATCTCTAGTAGAAATCTCTAAGATAACAAGCACGTCGAGTTATCATCTTCATCAGTCAAATCACCAGATTCTTGATTGGGATGTTCTCTCTCTAAATGGAGAAAAGAAAAAACGGTTGAATGATTTGACATATTGGGGACCATAATCTAAGTTTCTTTATATATTGTTCCATTAGGCTCCTATTAGACCTAATTGGGTTAATATTAGGTATCCACATATTTAGCCCATACCCAATTAAGAGACTATTTAGGCTCTCTATAATTAGACCACTTAATTAGTCTAATTAATTAAATAGCGTCAATATAATTGTTATAAATATGTGGCCTATAATTATTATTACGAAACGTAATTTCCTAACAACTAAAGCATCCACAGTTGAGATTCACTTCCGTAATAAAACACCAAAAGAAAAAGAAAAAAAGAAAAAGATGTATTGAACATACTTTATTATTAGTTTATTATAGTTGTAACAAGACATTAAATCTGAATTGCAACAGTACTTGGAATTCTCAATGTCATGAAATGATGATATTTAAGTAGGTGCTTTAATTCCCTCGTCTAATCTATCTATGATCTATGGCGTTTGTCTACTTAACTTAATTAATCAACGAGCACGCACTTCAACTTAATTTCTTGTGCGTGCAATTGCAAAGGTGCAACCTTAATATTCCAATTCAGAATGAATCATCCGTTACAATATTTCCTTAAATTGGGCCCCACCCCGGCATATTCCTGATCATGATGAGAGTAGTTGAGAGAGATGATCGTTCGTTGATATTTAGTTACGTTACTAAATAATTAATTCCAATGGCAAACGCAATCACATGGAACTAACTCCAATGAAGCTCACTCTCTCAGCTCCAGCCGAAGCCGTTCAAGTCAATCTGATTTTCATTTTGATTTTCATGATCATGATCATGATCATGAGCGTTCAGGTCCAGCACTTTATTTGTCGCAAAATAATTAGCAACTCTGCATGCTTGATGATCAGAAGCTTTCTCATGAAATCCTGCGGATCTGGCGCTGGCACTAGTTGTGTTTCGATCCACAAAGTCTTCATCCACATCCCACGAGCTCCCGGTTCCTCTAAACCTAACTCCCTCGGAATAAGTAGAGGTGTCGCCACCCTTTTCTCCCCCTCCAAGCCCGATTCCTATTGATAATCCCCCCGTGTTGGAGCTTCTTTCGACGGGAAACATTCTTGTTTCCGAGAGAATGGCATCGTTGCACCATTTGGAGTCCAAGAATGCATTACTACTCGTGGTAGCAGCGTTGTTATAAGGTCTCAACTGCACTATTCCACTGCTCGTGTTATGTGCTATTTCTTGGTCCTTCTGTGAGCCTTCGCAGGAGGTTAAGCAGCTGTCCATCGAGCAGTCGTTGTTGGGCTGCTGCCTAATTAATATTGTTCCTTGTGTTTGGTTACTACTATTCGGTTGCCTGCATAACCCCCCTTGCACTTCTTTCAGCTCCGCGAACGCAGAATTCAGGCACTGAGTCGATACCTTCGAAACCAGTTCCGAGAGTTGAACTTTGGCCGCTTCAAGTCCCACTGCCCCCAAGTTCTGTCTCCCTAGCGTCTCCTGTGCTTTCTCGAGCACCGCCTGCAGGTATTTTCCTTGAGCCTCCATCCGGAGCTGCAAGTGTCGTTGAACCTGGTTTAGTTTTAAAACATATATGTTGTCAGATTTAATTAAGGCTTCTAAATCTTAACCCTACAATCTTAAAGACGGTTTTTATTAGCTGAACAACAACAAATCAATATTGTTCTTTACTACTAATCTAAAATGTTTTTAATAGTACTGTCCTATATAGGATTATGTTTATGAATATACTCACACACATATGGGATGATCAGAAATGACAAATGTTGATCTAGTGAATGAACTACTCTTAATTAGGCACATTGTTAATGGGATTTAGGTGCTGTAATTACAAATTCCAAAATGGTATAACAAAACAGAAAAGTGGCAACAATATTATCCCTTTTACCTCAAGCTGCTCGTGAAGCCTTCTCTGAACTTCAATTTGCATCTGTAGTGTTTCGCTTATATGAAAGCCTCTGCAATATTAATAAACAAATTGGAATTCATTTTGGACTACATAATCAACTTTTCAACATGACAAATTATAATGAACACGAAGAGCCATGCACGTATATATATGTATGTATGTGCATGGACGGGTTTTGAATGTTTACATTTTCATGAGTGATTACCTATTAAATATAAAAATTTGATGATGTGATGTAATAAGAATATAATTTTATTAATTATTATATATATTTTTATCAACTATTTAATTTATTACAACCGTCTTATCAATATTACATAGTTAAATAAACAATATCTACCCATAAATAAATATTAGAATAATCATTAAAATCATACTTATACGTGCATATATACTTACTTGTTTGCTTGAGGTCCAATGCTGAGATTGTTCAACTGATTCGCACTGGCTTCTGATATTCTATCTGCAGCAACCACACCTACCGTACCTAATTAAACATGAAGGCCATTATTAGTTGTATAAATTAAAATAAAAGTACTTATGCTAAAAACTATAATCTTTGATGAAGATCAAATATTTATTTGCTTACCAATTTTGGTTGTCCCACTGTTAGCTTGTCCATGAAGATTTTTACTGAGCCTATACTTCTGCAAGGAGAAAAAGTAGTATAAGAATGAGAGAGAAAAAGTACTCTATCTCGATGTTTCACATTTATGAATGATTAGCTCTTTTTTTTAGGTTGATTTGACGTTAAAAATACAAAATACTAGTAGATATATCCTACCATCAAAGTACCCAAGAAAGGGGACATAATTAATTATTACCTGAAGGTGACTCTTTAGGTGGTACAAGGTGAGTCCCGGGATTCCCATAAGTTTCATAACCGTTTTTGGAGTAGCCTCTGCATTGGCAAGAATTGAAATTCGGAATCAGCCCAATTATATATCTTTGAACATGATCACATGATGTTGGCACTATGATCTTCTAGATCAGCAGGGGAAAAAAAAAAAAAAAAAGAAAAGAAAAAAAAGTCTCACTGTCTGCTCCTCCGAGTTGATTGACTGCCTCGACGAAGTGTTCATGGAGATCTGGCGTCCACTTGAGGCGGGGCTTGGCATCGGTGGAAAGGACTAGTCCTGAGTCCCTGGGACCATTTCCGCCTTGCAGAAACAAATGCCTTTCCGGAGGAATATTGGTAGCCATCCTCGATGAAGATAGCTGCATGTTCAATGTTCTTCAAGCTTAATTACCTGATGTTTGTTTGTTTGTTAAGTTGCGTCGACGAATTTCAGTAACTAGGATTCAGATATCTGCAAACTCATTTGCTTCTTTCTTCTACTACTACTACTACTAGTAGTGGACGACTTGTAATAGCAGCTTCTTTCTTGTTTCTTTTTGTTTTTGTTTTTTTTTCTTTCTGATCTCTTCTTCTCCTTCTTCTCTTGGTATATATGTTAATTATGCCAAACAAGCGCTCAAGCATATTGGCTTTTTATAAGAACAATTGATGGGCATGGAATCTTGTCCTAAAATATTCACGGAGACTTTAATTAAGAGAGAGAGATCGAGAGAGATCGAGAGAGATTGTTTCTTTGCCAACCGTGGGACCCTCTCCTCTTCTTAGCTCTTACTTTCCATTCTCAGGCAGTTAACTAATACCCATTGAAATTTCATGTGCACTACAACCACTTTCTGAATCATATCATTATAAAATCATTTGTGATTTACACACATATAATATGCCTTGCATAAGGTACCCGAATTCTGAATTGTTCCACCAGTTTATTCATCCATTCATTTAAATTATTTTTTTTTTTCTATTTATATATACTTTATAATATATCTCCTTTATATATATATATATATATATATATATATATATATATATTCGTCCTCCTGGCAAAGCTAAAGGAGAGAATCTCATTCCCAGATTTGAGAGAGGAATATTTCTGACTTGGATTTAAGGGAATCAAACTGTCGCTTTTGTGTTGAACCCCCCCTTCAAAGCCATTCAGCCAATCGCTTTCCCTTCCCCTCATTCGGAGATTCTCTCTGCAGTGCTAAACCTAACTATGAATAATATTTCTCTTAATTTCCATGTATGATCTAAAATGTGCCCTTGGAGTCGTTTTTCGCGTTGTAAAATCAATATGCATTATATATATATATATATATATATATATATTTATACACACACGTAATTATACAGTTTAATAGAGCGGCACAGCGGTTAATTATATATATGCGCCATTCAAGGTCGATATATATTAATTGGCAAGTCTTCACTAATTATGAGTTGCACGGAATTGGACTTGTAGCGGTATTCAAAGTGAAAATCGGACTCATATCCTTTAAATATAACTGAGTACTGTTCCTTTTTATTCTTTTGGCCTACCCTACCCCATAATTTCTAAAAGAAAAAAGGGATAAGAGACAACATGATAGCACCAACAATTCTCATTATTGTATTAAAAAAAGAAAAAAGAGAGGAGAGAAAGAGGTACTATATATATATATATATATATATATATATATAAATGTTAATACACAAAAGTTAGTATAATTTATATTGAAAGTGTTTGAGATGGGGACAAGAAAATAACGTTTTAAGTACTGCATATATATATTTGGAGAATGAATTCATCAAGAAGAAGAAGATTCTGTATTGACTTGAGCACCTTAGAAGCTAGAATCTTTGGAAATTAAAAAAAAAAAAAAAAAAAATAAAAAAACTAATGTTGGGAAAAAGAGATGCTCTTGCTTGGGAGATTATTTAGAGGAAAAGGAATGGAACAAGGAACACATTCCATTTTGTCTCCTTTGGTAAGTTTGGCACTTATTCAGATAGTATATTGATATTTATAACAATATTATGGAAAAGAAGAAGATCATGATAAGAAAAATAAAAAGTCTTCTAACTAAATTCTTCATCAATTGGCGTAAGACAGCCGGCGGCATGTATATACACACATCTCTCTCTCTCTCTCTCTCTCTCTCTCTCTCTCTCTCTCTCTCTCTCTCTCTCTCTCTCTCTCTCTCTCTCTCTATATATATATATATATATATATATGTATTATTTTATGATGTGGCCCCTCACCGACGAATCCTAACAAATGGGGGACCTAAAAGAAAGAAAGAAAGAAAGAAAGAAGACAAATATGCAAAAAAGCAAAAGCTAGAGCTGGGGATTGTACTTGCTTGTATACTTGCATAATTTGTTCAAAGACACCCAAAGGCCAAGGACCACTTGTGTTGCCTTGCTCTTGACTTATCCTTCTTTTTGGCTTTCTAGATTCTATGTCATCCATATTCATTATCGTCTATTCTTCTCATTCACATATATGATATATACATATATATATATGTACATATATTAGAAAGCTTCCGCCTATGCGTTTATATAACCGGTCCCAAGCCCAGATAAAGGAGGAAGGTTGCGGTATAACCGGTCCCAAGCCCAGATAAAGGAGGAAGGTTGCGGTAGGTTAATGACCAGCGTAAAAATAAGTCACTCTTATAAATTTCACTTACATAAAATTTGTTGGGGTGTTCCCTACGTGCAACGTGATATACCGGGCCCCGGGTATAGTGTTAAATAGGCAAGGGGTCTTCGCACATTCATGGACGTGTGCAGGGGGAAAAGCGAGCCCATGCGTCATGTCGGGCCCCGAATATGGTGAAAAATATGCAAGGGGGGTCCTTGCATATTCATGGACATGTGGAAGAGACATAGCTAGCCCATGATACAAAAATTCGTTTAGGTAGTTGGAATGTAGGTTCTTTAATGGGTAGATCTATGGAGTTAGTAGATGTTAAGTAAGAATAAGAATTAACATTTTGTGCTTGTAGGAAATGAAGTGGACATGAGAGAAAGCATAAGAGATTGGAAATTTAGGACACAAGTTATGGTATACAGGTTAGAAAAGAAATTGCAATGAAGTTGGTATTCTAGTGGACAAAACTATGAAGAATGACGTAGCTGAGATTTTTAAGCGAATAGGAGATAGAATTATTATGCTTAAATTGATACTAGCAAATAAGTTCATTTATGTAATTAGTGCTTACACTCCACAAATAGGATTGGATGCGGAAACTAAAGTCAAGTTCTGGAAAGACATAGATGACTTAGTGTGTCGTATAGGCAATGAGGATAGCATTTTCATTGGAGGAGATTTCAATAGGCATGTTGGTAAGGATAGGGAAAACTTCAAAAGGATCCATAGTGGCTTTGGTTTTAGAGCTCGAAACGAAGAAGGAAAATCTATTTTAGAATTTGCGTTGGGACATGAATATATCATAACAAATACATTTTTCAAGAAAAGAGATTCTCACTTGATCACTTTTAAGAATAAGAGGAACTTGAGCCAGATAGATTATTTTTTCACAAAGTATAGAGAACGTTCTCTATGTGAGAATTGTAAAGTCATTCCTGGAGAAGTACTAGCCACCAAATCTAGGTTAGTGATCTTAGATATGAGCATTAAGCTTTGCTATAGAAGGACTAAGATAAACCACCTCCTACGAACTCGTTGGTGGCATTTGAAGGGAATAAAGCAATTGGCCTTTAAAGAGAAGTTGTTAGATGAGGCTACTTG